>JAXCLQ010071715.1:0-11494 GCA_035584115.1 Cedrela odorata
TTTTAGTAAGATAAGAATTTTGTGATGTCTATTCTATCTTTAATTCGTAACTAACGAACAGTTTAAATTATATTTTAATAGAATTTATAAATTAATTTTATATTTTATAATATTAATTAAAAATATAAAAATATAATATAAATCATTTATTATTAATTATATTACGTATCAATATTTGTTAAATTTATAAATAAAAGAAAATTAAGAGAGGATCCTGAACTAGTGGAAAGTTGATTTCATGCTTCCAAGTCATGGGTTTCAGGAGCTGTACTAGTGGAAAGTTCTGATCAACTGCTGCGCCGGCCAATGGGAGCCATGGAATCGATTCTGTAACTAATGTTGGATCGATGATGTATGGATTATAGAAAAATTAAAATATTAAATATTATTAATATGATATATTTAATAATTTTAATCATCATAATTATTATAAATTTTTAAATCAAGTTTTAATTGATATCATTGCTTTAAAGCAGCAGGAGAACCAGGTAAGAGTTTCTAGTTTGGAAAGCAGCTCTTTATAAGTTGGTTGTGTTGGTTTTAATTGGACAGAAAAGTGGTTGGGGAGATTGAACATGAATTGTAATAGAAATCTTGTGAAAGAATGAAAAGTCTTAAGCAAACAGAAGTACCTTATTTATTTAATTGAATGAGTAGTGTTATCTATTTCACTTCTACTTTTTTATCTTATCCTGACCTCATTTGCGTGCAGAGAGTGAGGAAATTGGTTGTGGAGATGAACTAATTACAAAGCAATTGAAGCTGGAAAATGGTTAAAGTATGGGGACGAATCACAAATGCATTGAATGGTGAATGTCTGAATCTTCACATCTACTTTCTTCTGAGGAAGAGTTTCGACTACTTTGATGAAAAGCTAAGCATAAGAGCATTCCCTGGTTTTTCTTGTCAAAACTAATCACGAGATACAAATAAGAAGCAAAATAACAAGTTTTCTACACTCTTGCCGTTTAAGCCACATCCAGTAAGTATGCATCTAGAGAGTTTTTTTATGGTCACCTGGATTCTTGCATTTACAGTTGCAGACGCCAGCATCACGTAACAAGTATTTGCGAGTTGTCTTGTATGAATCTATGATGCTTAGAGGGACAAACAATTGATGTCGACAGCATATATGCACTTACACTCTTGGAAAAATTACCACAGATGCGAATTATATGAACCAACTGAGGTGTGAAATTTCACTATCATTAACATGAACATCTCTTGCAGTAAAAAAATGACAAGACAAAAATATATTAACAAATTGCATATCCTGAAACAAGATGTCAAAGATTTTCTTCAGAATCTGGCAGTAGGGAAAGCCGTTTTGGTGGGTATCTGGATGTACAAGATCAATTATAGAGATGATTCTGTGGTTTTGTATACGTAGGAATAAATTATAGAGATGATAATTCAGCTATTTTTGCTTGTTTGTTGGTTGACAACCAGACAGTCGGATACGTGTGAATAAATTATATGTACATATATATATTGTATGTATCTATGTATACATACATGTTTCATTAAAAAATTTGCTGAATTTACTAAAATATAGAAAATATATTTTTTCAACTTTCAAAACAAACAAAACATTTTTATCAAACATCAAAATCCACAATCCATGCCTATGCAAAATAATGCAAATTAGTTAAAACACTTATAAAACATTTTCTTTTTTTTTTCAAAACACTTTTTCTTCTTAAAAAACATTTGACTAGCCTTTACCTAGAGACTTTCCATAATAAAAAAGAGTCTTAACATCATAATTAAAATATATGAACAAAAATCTAACTATGGCAGATCGAAACATATAAACAAAAATTTGATCTACTAAACGAAAATCATAGCTCTACAAGTAAAGTCCACTAAGCTTTAAAAACCTTTTGTAATATCTTATAAAACACTTACTTAGGGACTTTTCATAACAGAGAAGAGTCTAAACATCATAGTCATATCATATAAATGAAAATTTAATTATGGCATATTAGAACATATAAACGAAAATTCGATTTTCTAAACGAAAATTCGAATCTCTAAATGAAAATCAGATCTCCACAAATAAAATTCACTAAGGCTTAAAACATTCAAAACTTCTTATCATTAAAACTTCCATAATTTTCTTATAGAAAACACATTTATGCCATGTTATATGTCAATGCATAAAATACAATCAAGTTTTTTTATATTTTATCGATTATACATAACGCATGCACAAACACACACAAACACACAGATATATATATATATATATATATATATATAATATGACTATTGAAATTCTTTTAAAACAAAAGTCAAGTTTTCTTACATGCAAGCATATCATTAATTCAATTCTAATTCACTTACCTTTTGACGTTCATAACCAAAACTAACTTAAACACTTTAACCTATAATAAATAAAAAAAATTATATTCATAAGGCTTGTATACACTATCACAAAGCACAACATAATTCATTAGGACTTAATTGTGCCACTTACATCATCCAATTCATTTGATAATTTAATATTACTAAACTTTCCAAAACTGACCTTATATTATTTAATGATTTTTCTTATACGTTAAATGACATTCTTTTATCATGAAATTATAATATAATTTTTAGGAATTATAATATAAGATCATATAAAAATATTGCCTCATAACTCGTAATACAATTATTTTTTTTTATATCTTAAACTTAATCATTTATCCTAAAAGTGTTAGGAAATATACTGCGTTGCCCCCAAACTTTTATTTTTAGAAAATATAATACGTAGCCAACTATTAAGGATGACAATTCGAGTTATCATATCATATTCGTGTCGTATCATATTTGTGTTGTATCAAAAGAGGTCAAATCGAATCTAACGCATTTAATAATGTGTCAAGTAATGAAAATCTTAATCCAGTACGATTATTAAATTGGTTAAACAGGTTACAATCATGTCACCCATTTAATATTTTTTTTAATTTTAATATATATTATAATATTTATAATAATATTTTCTCAAATACTAATTATTTTTATTTTAAATATAACTAAATACATTTTTAAAATGAATAAATATAACTACAAATTTTTTAAAACTATAAAATAAATCATAAATGAGTTAACATGATATAATGCTAGAATAATTAATCGTGTTATAAATGGGTTCATGTGTCAAGAACTTTAAATTCTAACCGCACATGATTATTAATAGTGTTGTGTCATATCACCCATTTAATAATTGTGTCATTTTATTTCAATTCAAACTTGTAAATTTCGTGTTGGCTTAGCAAGTTGTGTCAAAAATTATCTCCCCTACCAACCATAACAAAATTTTGGAGAGACGATGTAGACATATAGAAAGTAAGGTATTAAAATATTTGAGACTAAATTCTTTCTATAACTACTTTAAACAAATTTCGTTTTAAAATTTTCAAATTTTGTCAAATAGAAATCGATAGTAAACTATGTTTATTCAAAAATTCATAACAATTAAAAAACAAATAATTTGAACCTAAAATTTTAATATGATATAATAGACACAATTACAAATTAGTATGAAATTTTTTATTATTTTTGAAGATCATTTAATTAATCAAAATAATTTTTTCATACAAACGTTTTATAAAAATGAGTAGTTTCTAACATCCTAGAGTCAAATTCGAAAAATTATTAAAAAAATAAAAATTTAATATTTTTTAATGAAACAAAATTCATCATGACCCTGAAGATGTCTAGCTTTTCACATTAATCAATTTTTATAAATTCATGACACATATTTTACAAAATTATCAATCTACTATCATACATCAATTCTGTAAAACTTCTCTTCTTTCATTCATTCTTCACAAATAATAATCATTAATCTATTATTATAATAAATTCATAACTAAACACCATAAATCAGGTTACAGACCCTTCTAATTATCATCTTTTTTGAAATAGATATAACAACAATTACATACTAAACTCATAATAATCATTGATATTGAGAAAATAAGAAGAAAACATAAATTTATCTTCAATCTCCAATCTTCTTATATAAAACCCTAGTCTTCTTTGAAACAAACATATATTTTATAAAATGTGATATTTCATAAAATAATAACCTATTTATTTTTGTTGGGCCTAATATTGACCAATACCTCATAAATAGTAAAACATTATTCTAATTTTTTTATTTTATTTTACTAAATAAGTCCAACTCAAAGTAATAACCACAAAACATTTTAGTCATAAAAGTCTTATAAAATAAGCTAAATAATTTAACAATTCAATAAGTAAAACACTATAATGTTACTTAGGATACGTGGGTGTTACATTATCTGTATTTCTATTCAACTTCGTATTCATGATTTAACGGCTCTGAAGCTTTCTTCTATGTTAAAGCTGGTTTTTTTTACCCTCCTCAGCAACTTCAGTGTTTCACTTACGGCCGATGATTTGGGTATTTTTGTAAGTTAGAAATGGATGGAAGGGACTAAATTAATTATAAACAAATCAAATTGAAGCTAAAAACAATGGATAATAAGTGAAAGGCTTGAGACTATTCTCGCCTGTTACTAATTGACTTTGGTCGTCAAGACTAGGGTTAAAATTAAGCAAACTAAAATTATGAAGATATATATAGCATTGTGGATGGATACTTGCACTAGACTATTGGTTAACATTTGATTTCCCACTACATTTCTTTCCCCCACCTTTTGGCTTGGGTCCACAATATCTGATAATCAAGATAATTATTGGTTGATGTTACTCTTTCCACCACAACTGATTGTGCTCCTTGACTCTGCCACCTGACCCACTAAACGGGTCATCATCGTCATCAGTGACAGTCACCACTCCACGTGGTAACGATGGTTTTCTTTTTTCAACTCAATGCGACCATTACCACCGTTGATATTCTTAACGAGTGAGTTTCAAATAGAATAATCTCATTAATAGAGAAAAAATATATAATTAATAAGAACAGAAAAATTTATAAGTTAATAATAAATAAATAATAAAATATTTTAATGATAAAATTTTAAATTTACGAAACCCTAGCCTCGTTTAAAACATGCATGTATTTTATAAAATGTGATCTTTCATAAAATAATAACTTACAATATGTGGGTGTTACTTCGTCTGTATTTCTATTCAACTTCGTATTCAGTATTTAACAACTCTGAAGCTTTCTTCTCTATTAAAGCTGGTTCTTTTACCCTCCTCGGCAACTTCAGTGTTTCACTTACAGCGATGATTTGGGTATTCTTGTAAGTTAGACATGGATGGAAGGGACTACATTAATTATAAACAAATTAAGTTGAAGCTAAAAACAATGGATAATAAGTGAAAGGTTTGAGACTATTTTCGCCTGTTACTAATTGAATTTGGTGACATATGGTGGAACTTTCTAGCCATGTGCTTGGATGACGTAGATATTTATCGAATTCATGATTTGTCACATTATTTAGCAAATTATATACACACGACTAGATGATCGAATGGTCAACATTCTAAGTCGATCTAAATTCAGAACAAACCAAGTGATGATATATCACTTTTCCACGTACAAGTCAATCTTGTTCATGGTGGAAACACTAGTTATCTTCATTTTCAGTATTACATTTAATTATCCATCTAAAATTGGTGTGGCTGCCAGTAGTCTTCCATCTTCCAAAGCTAATACTTTATTCCTCTCGGCCACCACTATTGACTAATCTTCTATAAATACATAATCTGTCTGTGAATTGAAATAAATAACGATAGTATTTAAAAATTGAAGAAAATAGCTATGAAGTTTTATTTTTGTATAGTATATGCCGAAGATTTCAAACAATGCACCACATCTCCAATTCTTTTTGTGTTCGTGTAAAGTACTATACATCTAAATTATAATTTATCTCATTCCCGAAATTTGATAATACTTTTTCAAGGCTCATCCTTTAGAAATGCTCTACCTCCCATCTTAAATTCTAAATTTTTTTTTTTCCAATTGGCTGCAAAATTTTCCCGCATGTCCCGCACTATCTTTAATCTTGCTTAGATCACTTTTATTTCTCAATGATAATCTCAAACAACTTAACATTATATAACTATTATTCACCCACTTTACTCTAGACCCTGAAAGTTCTACATGAAGTATCTCATTTTAGTAAAGATAACCTAGAAGATCACCTTGTACTTCCTTTTTTAAATTATCATTTGATATACTGCTAATGCCCCAAGAACCCAACTTCTCAATTCCATTTTCTGAACCACTTAACTCAATCTTTTCTATTCCTTCAAAACCTCAAATAGCAGTTTGCCAAAATACTACAAACTAAAACATCCGTCACAAGTTCAATCCTATGTATCACATATATAGATAGTGTGTTCCCAACTGTAATATATTTTAGTCTTACTAATAGTTTTTAACATTCAACAGAATAATCTAATTGTATAATCCATGAACTTATTTTTAGAAAATCCTGAAATGATTGTATTCCAAAAATCCCACTTCTATTTGTACTGTTATCAAACACAAAATGTGCATCGGATATCATTTCACAATTTACCTACATAAACATAAGAGCCTTTTCAATTAGAATATATGTTTCTATTTCGAATTTAATCACATATGCATATACGTTGTTACCTACAAATATATCTCCAAGCTGTGTCTACTACAAATATCACTTCTCTTTTAATTTTAACAAATTTCCTTCCAAGCTCCTTCAAAACAACAATACGGAATCATAGCTTTTTTCATATCCCTACCTTATCACCATAAACTTTATCAAATCAGTTTTCTAATAACAATAATTACCTGACCAAAATAATATAATCAGATAAACTATCATATTACCTTCTTAAATTTTCACCTTAAACCCAATTTCCCATTTATAACTTCCCAAAACCTGTAGTTGTAGATTACAAATAACAATTCTCATTTTCACTTTATATATATTCTAACTCATATAATTTCTCATTTTCAATTTCCTTACAAAACCAATTTTTATTCAGTACCTGTATTTATAAAATTCAACTTTCTTCCTTTTAAGCAGTATATTTAGTTGGCCTCAATCACTATTCAATCACCATCCTTGAAATCAGTTTCAACTTCATGCATGTCAATTTTCTCACCTATCACCCTCTTTTAAATCAACTTTTCAAGTAATCTCCGTACTTCTAAATACTTCAATTATTTAATTCTATTCAAATCTCAACCTTATTTGCCACTTATATATCAAACTTCAAATCAACTATTCTTTTAAAGAATTGATATCTATTAATTCATACTTTTAGGAAGTTAAGTTTCTATTGGCACTCTCAGCAAATAAAATACTATCAAAAGATTTATATGCCCCAAGTGTATTAACACATAAATAGGCCAATCAAATACAATCATTGTACCTGTAATTATATGAAGATTTGCTTAGACTTCATCGGTTGTCTAGGTTGCATAATATGAAAGACCGATGCCTTAAAATTCCTAATGATACGAGGTCGTCCACGTCCCTTTCTTGGCATCATTCTCTATATAAATCTTATAATATACAGATATTGTAAATTTTTTATTAATTAATTATGACTCAACCTAAGGGATCCATAAACTCACTTATTATACTAAACCATGTTTCCACAAAATATCATCATTTCTAAGTCTACATAAAAACAACGTTACATCTTAATAACATAAATTTTGAACAAAACAATGAACACTCCCAATCTCGTCACATAAACTCGGCTTTCCAAACCCAAATGAGTCCGATTTTTATCGAGATTTAGACTCAGTCCAACACAATACATCATTCAAATTTTAAACCACAAGAACTCAAAATTTGTCAAACACATAAACAAAATTAAATAACCTCCCAATTCACTTTAAACCTTTCTCTGATATCACTAAAATTGTCACGCCCCGATCCACCTATACTGGTACGTAACAACCGCCACACAACCGCGAAATATACATCTCATCTGTACTCCACAATTGTGTAAGGCTTCTAATATTTCATCCATACAAACATTTAAAATCCCAATTTAATATTCCACATAAATAAATACACATGTATAATCATATATTAAATCTACAACATTTGTACCTATAATGCATTTATTATTTACCAATCAATTACAAAACATAGTTTATATATCCAAACTAAACCTCATATGCATATATAACATTGGACATCTAAAGTACCTACCAGTCTCCTATAACTGTATTATGCCAAATTTATTTGGGAGTGGACTCATGACCTCCTCAAAATCTGTCTAATCTAAAAATATTTAAGAAAAATAAAAGAGTGAGTATAACTCAGTGAATAGATGGATAGTAGTAAATCTGAAAATCATAAAATAAAATATGAGTAAGAGTACTAACCTTTTAACACAAGAAATACAAAATTTCTTTATAATTTAAAATCATTTCATCAGATATAACAATATGCTAAAACTAATTTAATAAACAATATCTGTAGATGTTCAAATAAAAATATTTGGGCTCGCCAGAAAATTCTCTCTCGAGATATTCTCTGGTGTACATCCAGCTAACAGCTCGAAACCAGCTAACTAGTTTTTCTGTATTAGTATATAAAACAATTTTATTTGCCCTCTCGTTAGCGTTGGCCTGGATAAGTAGATGCGGTGTCAGACATAGACTCATCCAGCTGTAACCTCTCATTTGTCTCTTAACAAACGACAAAGACGAAAATGGTAACCTCTCAATTATCCCACACTTGGGTAAGGGCAGAAATATGTAACCTCTCATTTACCCCTTTACTCGGGTAAAGGTGCAATATGTAACATCTTCCTTACTCCTTTTCCGAGTAGGTAAGAGTGGAAATATGTAACCGCAAAATATGTAACCTCTCTCTTACTTCTTTCTTGAGTAAGGGCAAAAAAATATAATATGTGCACAAACGCATCCAAATTGGGCACTTGCACTGAAAATCTCAAATATAAAATTAGTATATAACATTCATAATAAAAATCACATGATAAAACAATTCAATTTATCACATATCAACCTATCCATAGAACATTTCATTAATAATCAAAACATCTTATAAAATATACTCTTATTCATAATATATTGATTTTATATTTGCAATACATCCAAATTCCACAAATTCAAACAAAATTAAACATTTAAATCATTTTTAAAGTCTATAAATTTCAGAAAATAAATTAACATTTTAAATCATTTATTTTAAAAAAACTTTGAAAAATCTATCCATCTATTTACCCCGTAAAGTGCTAAATCATTCGTTTTAAAGCGTTGGCGTCGCTCACTTAGGTTGTAAATCTACAATTAAATGTAATATGTATTCTTATCACCTAACTAAACAACATCATAATTGAAATATTCATTGAATAAAATTAGAATTTAGGCTAGAATTATCTTTTATGCACTAAATACGTTCGACGCTCGCTACAAATGCGCGCCGCTCAAAATCGGCAATATATTTTGACTTAATTATTTGGAAACACACTCAATTACGAGTTTAATTTACACCGCACTTTACAGATTTCGATTTCGATTTCGATTTCGATTTCGATTATCCAAGTTATGCTAAGTTTTCGATATAAGACTCACTAAAATAGGGTACAGGTATTTGCAGGATGTCCATTTTCAAAAATTTATTGCGATCTTATTTTTTCGCAAAATGAGCTAATTTTTGAATATGTTATACTTCTAGATGTCTAGTTTTCATAGAATTTTATGGCGCCTTAATCCAATATCAGAGACTCTTCCAAATTTTATTTTTCCGAGCCCTGCTCGCTTTTCAACACTACACACATCCGAATTTTTAATCCAATGTTTTAATACCATTCCGGTCACTAATTTCATGACCTATCTCACCTAAATTCTTTATTTTTCCTTCCTCTAAACACTCATATGAAGCGTACGACGATTGCTCACATTTTGCCTATTTAAGTGACCATTTTCGTAACCTTACACATACATAAAAATCTACTGACAGTTTTTCTCAATTCCTCTTCTATCACTATTTTTTGTAACTCACTCACTACCTAATATTCAACCACTATTCAGCCACAATAATTACATATAAATACACTTAAAATTTTCATTTTTTTTCAGCACCTAAACTCCACATATACAGCACTCACTACCAACATTTCCTAAAGCCAACCATCATCACATATCGTGCACATCACAACACAACTCCTCCTCCACAATTTTCCATACATTGTTTAACATCAACACCCTACACAACATATATATATATATATATATATCATTTTCATGTCATTCTCACCTAACATAACCACAATTTCATGTCATAACATCAATTTGACATCAAATAACATAGATCAATAATAAAACTTCAAAAATCAACACACACACCCATACTTACCAAAGTACACACCTCTCTTTCTCTTCCTCTTCCTCCTTTCTTTCTTCCACTTTCTTCATCTCTCTCCCTCTCTTCCTTTACTGGTTTAGCCTCCATACTGCCTCTCCTTCTATTTTTCGGCCACAATATTCTTGTTTCCACTTTTGATTTCGTTGGTTTCTCACCTCCCTCACACCACACAGCTTGTCTTTCTTGTCTCCCCCTCATCTCACATTTTGCCTCTTCATTTGTGTCTAAATTTTGTTTCTTTTATTTATCTCAACAAAGGGTAGAAAGGTTTAGAGGTTTGTAGACACTAAAAAAATAGCTTTATTTTATTATTTGGTTTCTTAGTCTTCTTCCACTCTCTACATTTTGACCTTTCATCTGATTTCTCTTTTGTCTTCTATTTTTGTTATTTTTATTGTCTAAAGAAAGATTAGGAAAGTCTAGAAACTTGTAGAGAATTAATATGAATTTTGGGTCAAATTTTGATTTACTTAAATTTGGGCTTAAATTTTAAATTTCCATAATACTTGCGTTTGGGCTTCCATGTCCATAGGTTTGACTTAGACATGTCTTAGGCTTAATTTAGTATTATACTTCATTGGCCCATCATATAATAATATGATTATTTTTTGGTGGCCCTATAGTTTCCTTATTTTCACTTTTCCCTAACTTATGATAATTTCGCATTCTAACCCTTTGAGTTTTAAAATCCTTTCAATCTAGTTCTTATAATTATTTATGATTACCTTGAAAATACAAAAGAGAAATAAAATTAAGTTCTATATATATATATATATATATATGGTGTTCTATATTTAAGTGTCAATTTTACTATCCACGCATATGTAAAATATGATCAATCATGCACTTACGTACACAAATTTTCTCTTATCTTTATTGATTGTACTTCCATGGAAAATTCTTCTCTTTGTTTCTGTCTTTATTGTTTGTTTTTTTTCTTCTATGGATGGAATTTCCTCTTTGAAAATGAACGACCGACTGAAAAAAAAAGAAATGTTATAAATAATCGTCCAGAGAAGATCTTAATTCTTGATGGTGTTTACAACCCATGATCAATTTCTTTAAAAATTCAAAAGAAGAATAAAGTTATCCTAGAATATTTATGCTTCTGAAAAGATCAAATTGAAACTTTCTTGAACTATGAACACAGTTTGTGTATTCAAACAGAT
>JAXCLQ010071716.1:0-11491 GCA_035584115.1 Cedrela odorata
GGCAAGAGGTAAGTTCCTTAAACTTCCGCATTTAAGTTTTAAAGATTTAAAGCATGATTTATGTTTCCATGCTTACACTTTATAGAACCCAAAAGAAAAAAAAAAGCTTTAGAAAATAAGTTAATCAAATTCAGTGTATAATGAAAAACGACGTGTAATTATATATGGAAGTGGATTACATATTTGACATAAGGACGTGTGAAATTTGAGTCTCGTGTATTAGAGTTTGTAAAGCAGATATCTAACTTTGATGTTTTTGAAGTAGCTCATTGAAAATTCTGTAGCTTACTGAATTGAGATAAGAACAGGACAAGGACCCGACTGACATATGGACCCTGGTAAAGAAAGGCAGGATACGTTCATAGCGACAAGGACTTGCTGCAGTGCCCTAAATTGCAGAAATTGGAGACCAATTCATGGCTTGGAATGAATCTATCGGCTCTGGATTCACCGATTCATAAATCAAGTTGACATTACCATTACTGCCCTAACTAGTGGTAGCAGATGCATGGTCCATCATAATTAATACAGTCAGAATACAAACAAGTACAAATTGGCTATTTGACAAATGTTCAAAAATCCATTTTCCGATATAATAATAAATCTATGTTAATAGCTCTTTCCATAGTCAGACGATCCTACACGAATCTGATCAGTATAATAAACTTACGAGTACCGACAAATTTAATTAAAAAGATTGAAAATTTTCTACGAGCAGCTCTCTAACATCCAACTAAACAGTGGGTCGTAAGTTTCACACTCCTTTTTGACTAATGAGATCGTCTGCCTACTATAAATAGAGATCAGAAGTCACTGATTTTATCATATCCTTCATCAATATAGTCCTTTTAAGTGATTGTTTTCTTACAAACAGAAAAATGGTTTCTAAAGTTTTCCTTCTTCTTGGGGTTTTAATGGCCATTGTTCTTCTTATCTCTTCAGATGTCGCAGCTAGAGACCTGGCTGAGACTTCCACTGTGCTCAACCAAAACGGTGAGCTTCGGTATTCGGTGCCCTTCAGCTACATTATTTACATTTGTTTTCATTTTCAGACATATATATAATATGCATTGTATTACCAAGATTAATTAAATAATAGCGTACTATTAATACATGTTCAGCTGAGGAGGCCACGGAGACTAATGGATTTGACGATGCCAAGGTCGGTGGATATGGAGACTCAGGTCGAGTAATTTATGGCAGTGGTTATCCTGGAGGCCGAGGTGGTAATGGGGGTTATCCTCGCGGTGGCCGTGGAGGTCGAGGTGGGTACTGCCGTTATGGTTGCTGCGGTCGTGGTTATTATTCGAGAGGTTGCAGGTGCTGCACTTACGCCGGCGAGGCTGCTGAAGCAAACACTGAAGCCAAACCTCAGAACTGAAGCCCCATTTAGATATGTGCATCTAAAAAAAATGCTGCTTACATTTATGCGTTGTAAGCCACTCTATATAAATATATATGGAATAAATGAATGAAGTTTTAGTATTTTAATTAAGGATATTCGCATTGAATTTCGTAGATGGTTTAGTTTAATTATCTCGACTAATAACACTATGTCTGTATTCATTAAATTAAAACGTGAAAATTAAGGGAAATAATGGTAACATGTCATGCAAATTACGTAAAGGACGTTGAAATGTTTACTATATAAATCAGGCAATTGGACACCTTGATGTGAATTCAAATGAATTACATGATCACATTCGCATACTGATTTAGAGAGTCCAGGTTGGTGAATTATATAAATTACTAGGATTTTCAAGTGATTTGAGGAGCAATTCAACGGCTCAGATTTAATATTGACTATAAAGTCTTCCCGTGATAAACGAACATGGCATTAGTACTACGCATAGCTATAGCTATAGGCAGAGGGTCCGGCACACTTTGAAAACAGCCACGCTCGAAGACAAACCTGCATAGATATATTTATGAATATGTATTTCTGTATAAATGGTGCTTATTTACATTGCTTCTGATCAACAAATATTTATCTATGAATAAATGAACAAATTCTTAGAGTTTTAATTAAGGACATTCACAGTGAATTTCCAAGAGTACTTAAAAATAATTATCTAGAATATTGACTTGTTGTCTGTAATAATTAATTAACACGTGAAAAATAAGTGAAATAATTGTAACATGTCATTCAAATTATGACAATAATTAATTTAATTTTGTAGAATTGTCTATAATCTTTAAAATAAAACATGAAAAATAAGAAAAATATATTATATACCAACATAAATAAACTATATTTTTCTTATTTATATTTGTTATACCCCCGATCGTGGAGTTCATACGTAACAATTGTCATAGATCCTCGAGACACGTTCTAAAACTCCAAACACTTCTCTCAAGCTTGTAAGGCTATTTAATTACATGTCTCATGTATAATCATTCACATACGTTTTGTCTCTTCAAGACATTTTTCAATTATTTCACAAATAAAAATATACTTAATCTAAATATAATACAGGGTACACAATAAAATACAATTTTCCAGTCTAAATATATATATATATATATATATACACACATACAAAGGTTTTCAAAATCAAACCCAATGAGCTACTTTCGATAGTTTATGAGTCGATGATGAAAATGATACCTAAAGTCGTTACACTCTTAATCGATCATCACCAACTGACAATGCACTTTTCTACATTCGATCTAAACTGAGAGGTGAGGGGGTGAGTATATGAGATGTATACTTCGTGAGTGAATAAAAATATATTTTATGAAAATCAATTATAAATGCACGTAAAATAATTTATTTTAATGAAAACATGGTATGTTATTGAAAATCATTAGGCTGACCCTCTTTCCCGGTGATTACCTTGGCTGTAGTAATCTTGAGACTGTTAATGAATTTTATGTACGGAAAACAATGCTTATTTAATAAAAATAATTTTTTTTAATATAAAGAATGCATGCTAATTTTCAAAACTGGTTCACTACTGACGATGGCCTCGAGTAGTCACATGGTGATACTAATAACTGTTCTAGACAATCCCACAAGTAAACAACCTCATAACACCCACCCAAATAACTGTCCCACCTGCGGCACACTCACCTAGGCGGCCTTTTAATAAGTTCGTCCTTAGGTTATTTTTCAGTAACTATAGTCACAAACAAATATAACTCTCCCGATCATATCACCACGTAATCAATGTATACAATCATTTATATCATATCATCGAAACCATTTTATATAAATGAAGAGTCATCAACAATAATATATCATAATTATATTTCTTTGCCTCATAGTCACATGCATAATAAATCCATTTACATGCCATACACATTTATATTAAATTAATAACATTAAAACTATTTTTTATTTTGTAAAATAATAAGTTTTATAAAATAGTTTTAAAAAAATGTAAAGTGTGTAAAATTAATCTACTCACAGCAAGGGAAGGGTCACTACTCTTACTATTGATACTCTCACCCGTTAGGTTCCACTCGCGTATTATCGGTGCCTAATATCACACATGTACAACATAATAAATTCTAATATTCTAAATAATTTACAATATACACTAAATGCGAAGTTCGTGAACAGCATATCTAGAGCTCTTTAATTTGACACATTTCATTTTAGGAGGCTTTACTAATAAAGTCATTTATCTTATTTCCAACAACAAAATCCTATGGCCGTAAATATCCCTAAATTCTCATTTTCGTCTAAATAGATATACTTATTTCAAACGACGTTCAACGCTTGTTTATAATATTATATGGTTTCAATTAGCGCAAATTAACACAAATTACATTTTTTATGTGACAATTAACATAAATTTTTGAGTGAAAAGTAACATTCGATTCCAATATGTTGTTAAATCATGAAATCAAACCTATAACTAGTTATTACACTTACCGATACTACGTAGAAACTCTTAAAAACCTCGAATCATCATTTAATAGAAAAAGTTCAAAATTTATTTCGAATCCAAATTTCCTACTTGCTATTTCTCGCATTTTCTAATCCAAAATTGGTATCAAATCAAAGAGGAGAAGGCGGGATGTCATTTGGTAGCGGGAATTTGACAAAATATGGGAGGAATCTGAGTAATCAACGAGAAATAGAAAGGGGAGAGAAAATGGTTTTTAGAGAGAGAGATGGGAGAATTTTTTTATGTTTTAGAAAGAGACACGAATGAGAAACTGTTGGAGGTTGAGTGTTTATAAAAAAAATAGGAAAAAAAACTAAAATACCATTAAAGTTTTGAAAATTTTCAGAAATTTTTGAAAATACCCAGATTTCACAATGAACCAGTTGATCGCTTCCTCGTATCGGTCGATCGGTTGCTCTTCTTCACCTCTATAAAGCTTCTGTCTATCAATCGGTTCCTCCATCCGGTCGATCGGTTCCCTAATCCAATCAATCGGTTTCTCTCTTATTTATTTATTTGCTTGTTTGTTTGTTTGTTTGTTTGTTTAAATTCCTATTATTCTTATAGCCAATTAAATTTTCTTTAAAAGGGCTCCGCCCCAAAAGTGTATTGCCCCATGACGTCGCTCGCTAACCGGCTAGCAAGACCGCCGAATGCGTCAGTGTAACGCAGTATACTGATTCTCATTACATGGTGAATTCAAATCACTAATTTTTACTCATATTATAAGCTTACCTAAGCTCGACTAAACCTCGTTAATGTATCAATAAATCTTGAACCATGCACATATGATAATGAATGTAATTAAATGACTATTTTACCTTTATATTTGAAGAATAATGTTTACAATACTAGTTGACTTAATCATATGAATATATGGTTACCTCTTAAGAATGGTACGGCAAGCAATTAGACAACATTTTTGAAATTGGAAGGAAGTCATTGACAACGATTGGATTTGAAATGATATGTAGCTAAGATTCAAATAAACTAATAAATGAAATGTTGCATACTACAAATTAAACATGATTATATAAAAGTTAATTAGTATAATCATATGTTAAAATTAAATTAATTACATTAACGTTATGCCGTCGAGATTGGCATAACAAAAATATCACTTGCTTCTCTATTTCCTTGTATTACAAATGTTTTGGTGTAAGTAAGCTAAGATTGAAAACTAGAAAACTAATTGAATGAAATATGATATTAACTATAGGTAAAGTGATCATTGTATCATGCTGTTTTTATACTCTATTAATAAAATAACATCACATATATATATTTATTGTAATTAAAATATTTGATACATTCTTATTAAACAATTTCATATTAACACTGGTGGCCTCGGAAAGTCTATACAGCCAGTTGGTTAAGCTCCCAAAATATGATACAAAATTAAGATTCTAAATTTAAGATTGGTTGTACATTATTATTCTTTTTTTTCGGTTCAATATTAGACTATAAATAACTCTTAAGCCATAATACCTAATTTAAATAATAATAAAAATTAGCTAAAGTATTTTTGTTTTGCAAGCCTAATGTCACGGACTGATTTTTTCGTGCGGCCTTAGACGCAAATCTGGAACAATATGCGCTAAGTGAGCCTTCCTTCCAAAAATCGCAAAAACTACGAAGACCACAAAAAAAGAGAATAAGAGAGATTGCATAGAAAAACTGCAAAGATTTGCTGTCAAAGCTTGAATGCTTTTTGCCTACTGCGGCTGCTGTATTTATAGTAAAACATATGTATAATAAAGGGCTGAGATTAACCCTAGAATCTCATCTAATGGCTTACAATGAAAGCTGTAAATCCTATTTCTAATATAAGAATAATTTTCCTATTTACATAGTTTGTTTCCTATTTAATACAAGACTTTTTCTTTAGTGTTTAAATCTACTAAATAAGCCAAGAGTTATAGTCTTTATTAATTTAGGAAAGAGCTGCTGTAGCCCTAATGTGTGCAGAATCTGTGCAGAATCTGTGCTACAATCTGCTGCACATGCTACTGCACATGTTGCTGCACATTCTGCTGCACATGTTGCTGCACATTCTGCTGCAGGTACGCCGCATTCTGTTGCACGTATGCCGCATTCTGCTGCATGGTCTACTGCGGCGTAACAACTCTGCTGAGGTATAATTTGGGTCTATTCTATGGCGTTAATTGGGCGGCGTAACTGGGGGCGTGACACTAAGCACGGCAAGCCCATTTTATGATATAATTTTTTTAATTATTATTTTATTTATTGTTTCCAAAGCTTTTAAATTAATTGTTTTTGTTTGTTTTTAAGAAAGTAATTACAATACACTTAGTTACATTATTTATAACTTAACTTTTAAAAAATAAAAGCCAAAAAAGTTACATAAAGAGAAGAGGTAGTAGAAAAGAAAAAGGAAAAAAAGGAGGAAAAGAAATGGTGCAGGTGACAGGAAAGAAAAAAAATGAAAATTTTTTATTAAGAAATATTATTGACCATAAAAATTATTTTTTTTTCTAATAAATTTTAGTAAGTCTTCTATTTTTGTCATTTCTAAAATTTTAAATATTATAAAGATAATTTTTCTTATTATTAAGAACTACACTACTTTATAAACTCGTCGAAACACATCACAAATCATAAATTTTTTAAAATAATTTTATTTTAGACCTTATTTTCATAAATAATTAACTTTAAAAAATTATCAATTTTTTTATTTTTATATAATTATATACACTTAAAATAATATTAAATAATATATAAACATCAGTAAATATTATTTTACTTAATAAAAGTCATCAAGTTTAGTGGTCAGTAAATTATTTATTTCTCTAACGACTTTGGTTCAATTTCTAGCAAATGATTATTGAAAAAATTGTGAAATTGAATATTTTATAAACTTAAAAAAATTAAAGTTGATTATTTATATAAATGGGTAAAAAGAAATAAGGTTATTTTGAAAAAATAAATCTAAAAAATTAGTGCGGCGGCTAATAGATTTTCTCAATTAATGATGAAAAATTAAGTTGACGACTAACGTAAACTGATCAGCGAATAATACAAAATTATATTGATTACAGCAAAAGTCGCCATCACGCTTTACCGTCCATTCCTCTAAAATGAATTATGGGACCATTGAGCTATCACCGGCTTGGATTTAATCTTGACTTTGAAGTCTTCTGATTCTGAATTAATTTGACATGTGTCCACTCCTGCGCAACGTGGTCAGTGACAAACGAAGGGCCCAGCATAGTGTTAAAAAATTGGTCATCTGGGGACCGAGAAAATTGGCCTGTGGGTCATAACTTTGAAATTTCATCGTAGCTATTTAGCTTAAAAGAATCTCCCTAAATCTACCATAAATTTGGTTAAGAAAACACTAATTTTATCATCCTTCTTCGATATATTCCTTTGAGTTTTGGATATAAGAAAAATGGGCTCTAAGATTTTCCTTGTTTTGGGTCTTCTAGTGGCTATGGTTCTTCTTATATCTATAGAAGTAGAAGCTAGAGACATGGCTGAAACTTCCACTAATCGCAAGGAAAATGGTGAGCTTATTGGGTTTCTGTACTAGCTTGACATTTAGATCAGTTTGTTTCCATTTATAATTATTTTCATTTTCTAACATATATAACATGCATTATTGTACAATACAAGATCAATAAATAATAGCGTGACATGAGAGAGCTTAATGCTCGTTTTTGGATATATATACCTAGACACACATTATATTATATAACACGCTGTGAATAATTCACGTGCAGCGGAGGAGGCCACGGAGACAAATGGATTTGACGATGCCAAGGACGCTTATGGTACTTCTCCTTTACCTCCTGCTTATGGTACTTCCCCTCCTGGTGGCACTTATGCTTCTTCTCCTGGCGGCGCTTATGGTTCTCTTGCTGGTGGCCGTTATGGAGGGTATTGCCGTTATGGTTGCTGCCGTTTTCGTTTTTTCGGGTACCCTTGCATATGCTGCTCTTACGCCGGCGAGGCTGCTGAAGTAAACACTAAAGCCAAACCTCACAACTGAAGTGCCGTATATACATGTGCTGTGTTTATCTAAATAAATGGCGGTTACATTAAAGGCTTGTAAGCCCCTTCCAGACTAATGATCGATGGCTCTGCTGATTAAGAAGTATATTTATATATGTAGTAAAATCTATTTTGTGGCAGAAAAAGTTTGAAGTTCAAATTATATTTATACTGAATTAAGGAGACGTTCTTTTTTATTATTAAAAAAATACAATAATTTAAAATGACAATTAAGGATATTTGCAGTAATTGAATTTAATTATCTCAGATTTTCTATAATCATTTAATTAGAACATGAAAAATAAGGTACGTATGTATGAAAAATCGATTACATGTTTATATGCACTAAGTTAAGTAAATATAATTTGAATTAATTTTGGTTTAAAATTTAAATTTATTTAAAATTATCAATTTAAATTTTGATCAAACCGATCCAAATTTATAGTGAAAAACAAGTTAAATTAATTTAATTTTATTATTTTAGATAGATTAAGTTTGAATTTAAATTTAAAATATTAATTTAAATTAAATTTAAAAATAAAAAATAATTTTAATTTTATAGATTATTAAATTTAAAATTTAAAATTATTTTCAAAAATAATATATTAATTAAATTTAAATATGTTATTATTTATTAAATAAAATAATTAAAATGAAATATAAATTTTAAAATAATTGAATGGGTTTAATTTTGTGAAACTCGAATTAAAATTAATTAATCTTATTATTTTTTAAAAAATCGAAATCAAATAATAATTTTTTAAACCAATCGAAAATGTGCATTTAGTTCGGTTAAAAGTTGTCTACCCCTAATAGAGACAGTGATTTGCTTGATATGAATGAAAATTATATTAAGAAAGACGTGACAGGCAGTAAGACAAAATTTTATAGTCCGTGTTTGGAAATTGGAAGCCCTTGTCTTGTCGTCCATTGGATTGAAATGAAATGGAATAAAATTACTTGACAAAAATCATAAAAGCTAATAAATTATTATATTGTAATTATCTACAAACAAATATGTATAAATTATTATATTGTAACAAGTCATGCAAATTATGTAAAGGACGTTGAAATGTTTACTATATATATATATATATATATATGAGGCAATTGGATACCTTAATTTGAATTCAAATGAATTACATTATCTCTTTCGAATAGTGATTTGTGTAGTCCACGACTGACATGATAAAATGGTTAGGGAATTATATAAATTGCATTTATTGTTACTAAGATTTTTAAGTGATTTGAGGAACAATTCAACGGCTCAAATTTAATATTGCTTCTGATTAATAAGTATATATCTATGAATAAATGAATGAATTCTTAGGGTTTTAATTAAGGAAATTTACAGTGATTTTTCAAGATTACTTAAAATAATTATCTCGAATATTGGCATGTTCTCAATAATAATTAATTAACACGTGAAAAATAAGAAAAATAATTGTAACATGTTATACAAATAATGATATCGATTAATTTAATTATGTTAAATCATCTCTAATCTTTAAATTAAAATATAAAAAATAACGAAAATATGTTATGTCCCAACATAAATAAACTACATTTCGCTTATTTATACTAGTTTACTTAATCATATGAATACGTGCTTACCTCTTAAGAATAATAAGACAAGAAATTAGACCAAATTTTTGAAATTTGATAGAAGTCATTGACAACCATTGGATTTGAAATGATGCGTAGTTAATATTCAAATAAACTAATAAATAAAACGTTGCATGCTACAAATTAAACATGATTATATAAAAGTTAATAGGTATAATTATATGTTAAAATTAAATTAATTACATGAACATCGTGCCGTCGAGATTGGCATAATAAAAGTATCACGTGTTAATTCTCTACGTCCTTGTATTACAGATATTTTGGTGTAAGCAAATATTGAAAACTAGGAAACAAATTGAATGAAAAATGATGTTAATTGTAGGTGAAGTGATTGTATCATGCTATTTTTATACTATTAATAAAATAACATCACATATATATTGATTACAATTACAGTATCTGGTACAACGTTATTAAACAGTTTCATATTATAACCAAAATTACATTGATTACAGCAAATGTCGTCATCATCTTTGCTGCTCATTCCTTTAAAATGAATTATTGGGTCGGTGAGCGATCAGCGTCTTGGATTTAATCTTGACTTTGAAGCCTTCTCATTTTAAATTAATTTGACATGTGTCCACTCCTGCCCTACCTTGTCAGTGACCAACGAAGGGTCCAGCATAGCCAGAAAAATAGACACATACGACATAAATTTGGCCATTTTGAGACCGAGAAGATTGGCCTGTGGGTCGTAACTTGGAAATTTCGTCGTAGCTATTTAGCTTGAAAGAATCTCCCTAAATCTACTATAACTATCGTTAAGAAAACACTAATTCTATCATCCTTCTTCAATATATTATTTGAGTTTTTGATATAAGAAAAATGGGCTCTAAGATTTTCCTTGTTTTAGGTCTTCTAGTGGCTGTGAAAGTAGTGAGCTTATTTCTAAGAAAGTAGCAGCTAGAGACCGGGCTGAGACTTCCACTAATCGCAAGCAAAATAGTGAGCTTATTAGGTTTCTGTACTAGCTTGACATTTAGGTCAGTTTGTTTTCATTTTCGAATATTTTAACGTTCACTGTAAAAAGCACCACCTATATACGTGGATTTTGCTTTGTCTATTGAGTAAAGTTCGTTATTATTATTTTATCTGTATTTTCCCCTCGAGAATTATGGATTTCGGAACTCTTCGAAGTCTAGTGCATGTATTGAAATTAATTATAGATCAATTCGAGTTATGGGCAAATTCGTGCAGGCTGCATGCAGTAACGAATGGACTGATCAACTCTAAAATATCACATGTCAATCTTTGTCACTTGATTTCTCGACCGTTTATTTATTCTTCTGAGTTTCAATCTCCAATTCATTGAGAAACCACCAGGAACCTCTTGGTGGAACAGCACAGGGTTCACCACAAAAGGTTTTGACTGAATTTACTAATAACAACAATAAAAACTGCTTAATTTGAACCTAAATTACGAATTAGGTTATATTTACTATTGATATAAAGTTTTGGTAAAATCGTTACTAGCAAATCAATATTGGAAATCTCCGGAAAGAGAATTACTTGAGTCATATCAGTGTCTTTCCTGTTCACGCTTAAAAGACTTAAAAGATACAGTTTTAATTCATACATATCTTGTCTCGTCAATTAAATCAGTTAGCTATTAATGGGACTGGGAGCACATCTTATCCGATCACCAATCAATCACCAATTGCAAAAAATGTCTAATACGGCATTTGAGAATATAACATGTACTCAACAAACGACATAAGAATGTTATTGATCTTATTTCCAAATCTAATTATTAATGCATGCTTTAATCACAAGTTAATATATACCATACGTTTTGCTATACATGTCATTATGTTGTAATGTTCTTTGTAAATAACCAAAATTTCTGTAAAAGTTAAAGCAGGTGCTCTAATTTTCAAATCAATTTACCAAAAGTGTATAACTTGTGAAGAAGATTGATAGCACTTGCATTTATGGAGTTAGAGATTTTGATTTCT
>JAXCLQ010071717.1:0-11480 GCA_035584115.1 Cedrela odorata
TCATTTCATGTCTACCATATGTCCAAACTTACAAAACTAAGCTCATACAGTGTTAAGCGTAAATTACGGATGTTACACATTCTCAATGTATCAATACATTTGGATAATGTATTGATACTTCTATTCCAAGTAGCGATCTCTTCATGCTCATGATAGATTTTAATATTTTCTTTTTATTCCTTAACATCAATTTTGTTTACCTTTCTGGGGTTCCGCCCCTGATTCCCTGCAAGGGCGTTACCCCTTGACTCCGCTCGCTAACCGACTAGCGAATTTACCGAATGCTTTAGTATAAGACATTATTTCAAAAACCATTATTTATGATAAATCCATATTATTTGTTGGCCTAATTGACAATACCCAAGAAGGGGGTGAATTGGGTTTTTAAAATTTTGCAAATGAAAACGTATGCAATACAGTGCAGTAATGAAACAGTAATAAAAGAGAGATACAAATACAATTTTATAATGGTTCGAAAAATCTTGGCCTTTGTCTACTCTTTCAGATGTAAAAGACTTTCACCGAGATTCCACTAACTCTTTGTTTTGATGGGACAAAAGTAACGCAATACACTCCTTCTAAGGTGAAGAGAAACCTTACACTCTTTTATATGGATGAAGAATAACCATTGAAATCTTCTTTAGTACGGGTGAAGAATTACTCATAATCAAATTACAAATAGATTTTTGATTTTTGCTCTCACACTAAAGTGAATATTTCAATAAGCTCTCACAAGAAAATTTCTCTCACACAAGATTTGAAAGATTTTCTGTAGAAAGAGAAAGTTCACTATTTTTGTATATCAATGCTGTTCAAAGATTTCTTATTGATATTAGCAAATGAAAGTTCTTCTTGATTTCACTGTGTATCTTCTATTTATATCTATTCTTTTTGTGAATCAATAATTGTCCAACGGCTTGATTTGGTACATTTAATGTTCGCCATTAGTGCTACAGAAGTTACCATTAAGCTTTAAAAGTAAAGAGAGTATCGATCTATTTCTTCATGTATCGATCTTTTTAAGTGAATAGTATGATTTGCATCCCGAGTATCGATCTTTACTTTTTCAAGTATCAATCTATTTGTATTGAAGTTGTCTCTGGGTTTTAGTGTAACAATCTTCTAATGCTGAGTATCGATCTAGTCTGCTTCGCAATTCTTTTGCAACACTCTGAAACTTCCATGTATCGATTTGGTTGGCTTTGTAATTATTTTGTAACTGTTTGAAATTTTCATGTATCGATCTGTTGATCTTTGAGTATCGATCTAGTTGCATTGATGATTTCATCAGAAGCTATTGTCTCATCAAATATCAATAGCCTCATTTTTTTGTATCGATCCTTCTTGATGTATCGATTTGTTATTGAACTTGTATCGATCTTTACTCGCATATTGATCTGTTAGTCTCTGAGAATTGATTTGCAAGCTTTTTAATATACTTGGATAGAGATTTGTTAAGGAATAAATTCAAACATATTCACACAAGATTTTAAGACATATTTGGGACATATTATCAAAAACATATCATATATATTAATGTTTGATATCATCAATTTCTCTCATGATATCATTACTATCATTTCATGAGCTAATTTAAATTCACCTAAGCCTTATTAATGTACCAATTATTCTTGTACAATACACGTGGGAAAATGAGTATTATTTAATGACCATCTTACCCCTATGTTCAAAGAACGGGGTTTGCAATCAATCATTCTAGTTTTTGTTAGAAGATCATGCACATATTTTCTTTGACTAAGGAAAATAACATGCTTGAATAGATCAACTTCTATACCAAAAAAAAAAAAAAATTTAGTGAACAAAGATCTTTCATCTCAAATTCTTTAGTCAGATGATTTTGAAGATTCATTATTTCTATGACAACATTTCTAATAACTATTATCTCATCATTATAAATGATCAACAAAATTATTTTTCCTCTCTCATTTTTAGAAACAAAGTATGATAAGAGTTTCTTTGTTTGTACCCAAATCTTTTCATGGATTGACTAAATCTACCAAACCAAACTCAAAGAGTCTGCTTTAACCCACGAAGAGCTTTTTGAGCTTATAAACTTTGTTAGTGTTAAAAGTATCCATGAATCTTGTAGGAAGATTTACGTTCACTTCTTCTTTTAGCTCCTCATGCAAGAAGAAATTCATTATATTAAATTGCTTTAGAGGCCAATCAATGTTTGTAGCAAATGACAGAAGGATACGAATTGTATTTAATTTTGTGACTAGAACAAGTATTTCTTTATAATATATTTTATATGCTTGGGTATAGCCTTTTGCTACCAACCTTGCTTTGTGTCTCTCAATAGTCCCATCAACCTTATACGTAATAACACTAACCATTGGTAGCCTACTTATTGTCTTCTTTCACTAGGGAAGACCAATTCCAATATAGAATTTTTTTCAAGTGCATCCATTTCTTCAGCCATTACTTTGGTCAACTTTTGATTTGCTAAAGTTTTATGCAACCTACTAGGGATAACTACAGAAAATAATTGTAATGCAAAAGACTTATATGACTCTGACAATCTATGATAAAAAAAATATAGCAATAAAGTATTTGGCCTTGGCATTTGTAGTGAATTACTCAGGAGAGTACCCAAATTTAAAGAGTTAGGATCACAAGTCAAATCATTAGTAAAATTAGGGAAATAACAAGAAGTTTCAGATATTACCTTAGTTGTATTCTCATCCTTAAGAGTTTGATTGTTGTACTGGCATTAGAGAATTATAGGTACTTAAACTACTTGCTCGGGTAATTTTTTCATTTGCTTATTCGAATGAGTTTCATGATATAGAAAATTAAATTTGACAAAATGTTCACCCAACTTCTTTTGTATCTCCACATTCTTTTTCAAATTATTATTATCCCCCTAAAGAGAATGACTATATAATTTTTTTATATAAAAAATAGGCATTATTCTCCTAATAAATAACACCTGTAGACACATAATATATTACATGAATGGCAAATGATAACAACTATAACTTTTTTGAGTGGACGAATTCTCGAGGAAATCACATTTAACAGCACGAAGATCTAATTTTTCCTTTTGAAGTTTATGGATATGAACATATACAACACATCCAAAACTCTAGTAAATATGTTGAGAATTGCAGGAGGAGTGTAATGTCTAGAAAGAACTTGAAGTGGTATTTGGAACTCAAGGACACGACATAAGGTTGATGAGATAAACTGTAGATAATAGAGCATCTCTCCAAAAATATTTAGGAACCTCCATAACAATAAGAAAAGATCGAGCAACTTCTAAGAGGTGGCAATTCTTACTTTCTACTATTCCAATTTTTTTAGGAGAATTAAGACAAGATGTTTGGTCATGAATTTCATGAGATTGGAAAAAACTAGCCAAGGTTAGATTTACCTTTCCTCCATTATCAAAATGTAGTACTTGAATTTTCTTGCTAAATTGGGTATGAATAAAGTAATAAAAATTCTGAAAGATAACAAACATCACTTTTATTTTTCATCAGGAAAAGTCTAAAGTCATACAAGTATAATCATTAATGAAAGTAACAAACCAACGAATTTCAAAGATAGAAGTCATCTTAGAGGGACATTAAACATCAGAATGAATATGAGAAAATAGAATAGAATTTTTATTTTTACTAAGATAAAAAGTAATATAAAGAATATTTTGTAAAATGCAATGTTACAATGAAAGTCTAACCTATTGTCTCTAGTAAATAAGGATGGAAATAGTGTTGTAAATAACTAATGTTACAATGCCCTAATTGCTTATGCCATAAGAAAATCTCATTTTCAAAATCAAAAGTGGTTTTCCCTAATTGGTGTATGTTATATAGTTTTGTCTCTTATATCTTTCACGTCCAAGTAGTAAAAATTCCCTCTCTTTTTACGAGTCATTATTATCTCATTGGCATGAATGTCTTGAAAAACACAATAAGAGGGCCAGAAAATTACATAATAATTGAGAGATTTAGTAATTTAACTAATAAATATCAAATTGCTAGATAAAGAAGGGACATGTAGAAAGAAGATAATGTTAAATAATGAGTTAAAGAAATGGAGTCTGCTCTTGTAACAGGAGACGATATACCATTAGCATAAGAAACAATATTTTTCTGAGAAATAGTACGTGATTGAAATTAACTCGGGTCAAAAGTCATGTGGCCAATTATATCATAATTAATTATCTATGTATTATCAAAAGTAGTTGATGAAACATTGTAAGAAGAACTAAAGTTGTCATAATTGGCCAAAGAGATAGAATCATGGACTAAATTACAAAGAGTGGCAGATTGATCAACTTAAGGAACAAAATCCCGCCTCTACACTAGATGTTACTTGAGAAGCACAATTAGACTTATTACCTCCATTCTTCTTCTGCACGAACAAATCACGATACCCATTTAAATTAACAATTTTTGCGGATGTCATTACTACGAACTATAATAAGAGCAAAACTTGATAGCAAAGGATAAAGGAGGTGGTTTAGAATATTTGATGGCCATTGCAAGAAAAGAAAAAGAAAAAGGTAATTTAGGGAGCGGATAAAAAGATAAGGTAAAATTAGAGATAGAAATCACCAATTTTAATTTTAGGGATTAATTTAAGAAAGGCAAAAGATGATGTAGTCCCTAGGATTTTGTTTGCCTAAAGCCCTTATAACATTTATAAATTTATAGAATTTAGAGCATAAGAGATGTTGCTTGAATAAGCTTGGATGATTTGATCTTCCTTAATTTATAGTTACACAAATGTATATTGGAGGGTCGAGATTAAAATTTCTAATATCTTATCCAACAGTTTACAATGAAAGATGGACTTAAACTCTACATAAATGTCAAATCTACCATACCTAATAATATTGAAATATGTATTTGCACATTCTAAAAGTAAATCAAGTAAATGAATCACTTCTACCTATTCAAGCTGGTTTTAATTTTAATTTAATAACAAATTAATTTACACAACCCTAAAACAAACTAAAACTTAATAAAGCTAGTTAATTAAGTATGTGTACAAAATTTTCTTCTTCTTTAGAACTAAAGTTTGCATCTTCTTCTTCTTCTTCTCCATGATAACCAGTCAGTCAAAATTTTCAAATATTTAAAACATGAAAAAGAATAAAAAAGAAAAAAAATTACTATAATAAGCAAATAGAGTCCTGCATTATCGCAATCTACATTTCTTCTCCAACCAAAGTTTCCTTATTCTTACAAAATTTTCTTGATCCTTGAAACCGTGGTTAGTTCTCTTTCAATTGTAAGACTAAACTTTTTGTTCATTTTCACTGTAATTTTTATTTGTAATTTATTTTTAGTTTTTATGTTTGATGTAATATGTATGCTATTTTTCGTATATGAGCTAGATCTGATGTGAATTTTTTTACATCTGGACTTTGAGTTAACTATGGATAGTTGGAATTTTGTTGATAAAATGATACTTAATTGTTTGGTAAATTTATGATTTTTACGATTTTTGGTTTGTGGGTGTTTTTATGGGTTCTAATTTGATCTATTTGTGAAAATAATTAATTGTTTTTGTGCCATTTATACTTCTAATACTATAATTTATGGCTTGATTAGTAGCTAGTACGTTTTTGGTTGATTTTACATGTTAGTTTGATCATTTTTGTAGGCCATGTTACATGGGTATTTGATTTCTTATAAATGCATGAATATGTATTTGTTTACTTTATTTTTAACTTACCGATCTTTTTTATTATTGTTGTTCATAATGTTGATTTTGGAGTGTTATACAAATTTTTGATGCCTTATCTAAGATAGTGCTATTTAAAGAGAATTATGGTGTATCAATTCTACTTTAGCTTTGTTATTGCACGATTAATACTAAAGTGAGTCGAAATGAATATGTTGATTACCAAGTACAAATTGTGTTGACTCTTTTAATGTGCCCTTATAATTGATATTCTATTTTTGGGGGTAAGTTGCAAAATTTTATTTCTATTGTGATTGGATGGAGTTTTCAAACTTAACTCTCTTGTTAAAGTAGTTGCGATATTTCATTTGATGTTGTATTATTGCCATATTTTTGGTTTATGACCTTTAGTCTTCAATGTTTTGTTTATCAAATTATTTGAAATCATAAAATTTTGGTCACGTTTTTCTTAGTTGTCATCAAAGTAATGATAATTGGTATAAATTTTTTGAATACTAATAATTTAGGTTCTTCCTAGCTTACGAGAATATGCAGTTTCTCAAAGTATTTGGTTTGGTTCTTGTTCTTTTGCTTTAAAATTTTATTTTTTGATATTTTGATTATGAATATTATTTAAGGATATGAATTATGGTGATGATGGGGTACATTATTGTTTGTCTTGCCACCGATCTGTCTTTTTGACCTTTGCTTTGTTATAGAAGAATATCCGTTGACAAAATATTTGACTTGTAATTTTCTTTGCTAATTTTCTGATTTAGTTAAATTCATGACAAACATATCTAGATGCTTTCCAACCATTGTGAGATTCAATGGCTTGGATTATATGCTACATGGGATTTATGCTTTAATTTATTCATGGAGTGGTGGACTGGTGGTATAGATCTTTTGGTTTCACAATAAATAAGTGAATACCTTTTATTTATTTTAAAAATAATGTCAACAATAGTGATTCAAAATTTGAAAAGTCATGTGTGTTGGAAATATGCTCTCAACTAATCATGTCATGTAGTTTAAAGATATCATTCCTTATATATAAATATTTCTATAATTAATTATAAATTATTTATGATTAATAAAATGACATTTATATTATTTTACATTCACAGTTGCTTTAATAAATAAATAATATATTACAATGTCATGACTTTATCTACAATAAGTTATAGATATGAGTACAAAGTTTTGATTTGAATATATTTGAATAAGTTCACGGTTGAGATGATGTCATATGGGACTATGACATTGCACAATTGATATGTTTGATCCTGCCAAGGATAATATATTTGATGCTAATAGTTAGGTAACGAGTCTCATGTTACAAGAGTATAAATATGGGTAATGAGTTGGAGAACGTATTACTGAGCATGACTAAACATAAAGAATCACATGGGTGATTATCTATAGTCAATGATATGTCACACAGCTATACTAGTGTATCATTAGTCCTTTGACTTGAGGTGTTATGGCTGTTATCTGCATTGAGGTACATCGTTCATCTATGTATATCGCACCGGGCTAGCCACAATTGGTGAAAGAAGCTTGCTAACAATGTGTTCTTTGTGTATAAAGACAGGTGATGACTAAAATGGAATCTACTAGCTTAGATATTTGAGCTGAAAAGAATTTTAAAAATGTTAAAAATAGTCTCTGATTGATCTATTTTGATGCAAGTATCGATCCCTTTGTGAAAAGGATCGATACCTGTAGATTGAAAGGCATTGTGTCACGCCCCTTAACTCATGCATTTAACCTTAAATATCTTTAATGTATAATATACAATGTATCACTTTTATTACACAAACCTCACATAGTTCAATTTACATAAGTTTTTATACATACAAGTTTATACACATTACGTCGCTAATCTACAATTACATATATCAAAAAACTTCAAATATGCCTAGTACCTTTACTCACGTATTTGGTTATCCTTATATGTTATTATTTGAAAAATAATATTTTTACAATAAAGAGTGAGACACAAATCTTAGTAAGCAAATCAAAATATGCTTTTATATGTCGATGCATAACATAATATGACAGTTTAAATAACCAAAGCATTTTCAAACTTTTCCAAACACATAAAATTTATTCACAATATAAACATATTTAAAACAGCTTAGTCAGTTAGTGTCACCTGTATCCACGGTGACCTGGATTCAGAACGTAATTACGTGTTTCGCATTTAGCGGTCATTTTCATATTCATATAATAGAAACGCGCATGACGTATTAAACAGAATTATTTATAGCCTGCAAGTCTCGCATTTAACACGAGACCCAACTAGGTTAGAATAACATACTAATGACTAAGCCATAACTGCACTTTATTCAAATATTTCACACATCGACAACATTTCATAATTATTTTGTAAATGTAATATTGGCGTAAATATTCAATTTCACAAACATTTCACTAATTATTTCATAAAATTGCATTAGCGTACCAAACATTAAGATCACACTTTTATTCATAACATCAAATATCACAAAGTTTCAAAACATTAAAATGTATGCATGTTCTACTTATATTTGTTCCCGCTCTTCCAAGAATGTTCTTATATTAACGTTGCATACCTAAAACAAATTATTACAATCTATTTCAGTTATACATTTATACTTGTCGCTACCTACCTACGACATCCACATTTTCCAATTTGATACTTAATGAATTCTTAAAACACATTCATCATCACATTTACTTTATTCACTATTCTATATATACCTATACATACATATAACTAAATATGTATATTACAACCATTTTCAGAAAATATTTTTGGTGTAAAATTCTAAATTCGTCAAGTATTGCCGTTTTCTGACAACACCGCATTATCAAATTCTAAAATACTCCCAATTATATCACACAAACTCGGCCTACCAATAATTGCCGAGATTCAATTCTAATTTCTCAAATATGTCGTTCCAAATCTACTAATAACCATTTAAGCTATTACAAACACTTATTATACATTATTTATATTTAATTTTTCACCTTCAATTTAACATTAATATTATAATTTCCAATAAAACATACCCAATTTTATAATGTGCTAAACATCCTAACTTTTTAACTACAAGTTCATATTAATAACTTAAGTGTTATAAATATTATAAACATTACATATATATGTTAATAACAATTACCACAACCACCACTACATTCTAATTTTCCACTAATTTGCACTACTAATATAAACTTGACATATACATATTACTAATATTTTATAATCATCAATTCTACTAATTTAAAATGCTATATAACATTAACACAATATCAATTCTTAATTTCCAGCTACAAGTTTAATATTAATAATATAAATTTATCTATATCTAACTTTCTACTATAATTGTCTTAACACTTCACTAATGCTACATTAAAATAATACTAATTTCCTTCTACAATTTAGTATTAACAATATAAATTTCCACCAATTCCACCATTATCACAACATGATAAATAAACTTCCACCAATTTATACATTACAACCACATGATACTCATCTTGTACACATATGAAACATTATTTATACTTGATTTTTTAAATTACAACTTAAAGCTAATAATGTAAATTCTAATAATATAATTTTCAACATTATATATAACTTAAAACAATATTCATTTCAAATCTCCTAATCATAATTTAACATGAATAATATAAATCATACTACAATCTAGCATTAACAATTCCTTAAGCTTTCTACACCAAAATAATAAAACACTAATTAAAAGAAACTTACCAATTTTTTTTTCCTTCTTTTCTCTCTTCTTTTTCTTCCTTTCTTTCTTTCCTCTTTTCTTCCCTTTTCTAATTGCCTTCTCTTTTCTTACGTAAATATCTCCTTTGATTTTAATTTTGAAATGTTAAAAGCTAATTTTTTTAACTCATAAACATATGAAGGGCTATAATTCATTCAACCAATCCAATGCACTATATTTAGCCACCTCATTTTCCACTAACTAACATCAAATATTAATTAATTTAATTACTTAAACACATGGATGGTTAAGATTCTTCCACTAATTAAAGGGACCACATTTAGCCATCTCATTTTCCACTAACATGGCTCATGTTTATTTTTTTCACAAAATATGCTTAAAATTGTAACAAGTGGATGGTTTAGATTAAAGTAAATGGATGGTTAGAATTGTGTAGAGAATTTTGGTCAAAACTTACTATTTTATTCATTTAATTACTTATTTTACTTTATTATATACATATATACACACACACACACACATATATATATATATATATATATATAAATTTGGGCTTAGCCTTGAGCTTGAATAATTAGGTTTAAATATAACCAATTGGGCTTGGGCTTACTAATTGGGTTTGGGTCTAATTAATTAAATTAGGCTCAATATATATATATATATATATATATATTCTTAGCTCACTTAATTTTTATTTTAATCCATAATCTATAATTTTAAAAATGACCTTGTTAACAATAAAATTTTCATTTCTACCCTTCATGTCTACTACATTTTTCAAACTTACAAAAATACTCTTATACATTTACCTCATATCATTGTTTAATAATTATGAGTTTTACAAAGGAAATTATGAGTGTTACACATTGAGTGTCGATACCTTAAGCAAACGAATCAATACAAAATGGCTTTGTATCGTCCCATAACATTCTGTTTCATAAAGTATTGATCTCTTTGGAGAAAGGATCGATACTTACTGTTGAAGGGTTGATTGGATCGATCCCTTCAGTGAAACGAATCGATACTTGAAATTTGGGTAGCTAGGTATCGATCTTTGGCCAGAAAGGATCAATCTACATGAGACGTAGATTGATTTTTCTTATAAGATCGGATCGATACCTTGAGAGGGGAGGATGTGGTGTATCGACTTGCCCTTCCTCCATCTTTGTCTGGAGTGCATAATGTATTTCATGTATCAATGCTGCGCAAGTGCATTGCTAATCCTACACACGTGCTAAGTTATGAACCACTTAGGCTTAGAGAAGATTTGACTTATGAGGAGGTTCCTGTGTAGATTTTAGATTATAAGGATCAACAACTATGCTCCAGGAAAATTCCCTTAGTTAAAGTGCTTTGGAGGAATCATGTTGTAGAGGAAACCACTTGGGAACGAGAAGCGAAAATTCGAGAGAAATATCCTCAGTTTTTCCAATAAGGAAGAAGATACTTAGTAAATTTCGAGGATGAAATTTTTGTAAGGAGGGGAGAATTGTAACACCCAAACTTTCTTTTGTAAAACTCATAGTTATGATTGTAAATATACTTGTTAAAGTATTAAGTGTTAGAATTTTGAGAAGTAATATGAAGTGAATCTATAAGGGTAGAATTGTAATTTTATTATTAGCAAAGTTATTTTGAAATTTTAATTTATAGATAGATATATACATATGTAATTAAGTGGGCTAGTATTATACATACATAATTTGGGCCAAATTTAATTAAATTAAGCCCAAGCCCAAGTATATTTATATATACACTAAAATGGGCCAAAGCCCAAGCCCAAATATATGTATATATAAAACAAAGTAAAATAAATAAAGAAATAAATAAAATAATAGGTTTTGTTTAAATTCTCTACAAAATCTTAGCTATTAATTTCCTTTAATCCTAGCCATTCACTTGTCACAATTCTAGGCATATTTTGTAAAATGGATAAAGATGAACATAAAAGCTAAATTAGTGAAAAATGTGGTGGCTAAATGTAGTCTATTAGATTTGGTTAAAGCCATCCTAGCCATCCATGTATTTTATTGATTAAATTAATTAATATTTTGTGTTAGTTAGTGGAAAATGTGGTGGAGA
>JAXCLQ010071718.1:0-11475 GCA_035584115.1 Cedrela odorata
CTGGACGAAATGTTGTGGTTATAAATTGAGTATTTGCCATGTCTGCCAGACGACGAATCATATCTATGAAGCAAGTAGTTAAGGATTGCCACGAGTAAGTCAAAAGCAAATGCAGAAGATATCAAATACAATGGTATTTCTGCTTTAACTAAGAAAACAAGACAACAGATTTAAGTATAAAGAAGTGCAAACAATTGCAGACAGTAGTCACCTAAAGGCTACCGATGCTATCCAAAGGTGTATCACAGAAGATATGCAGAGGAATCCAGACATCACAAAGGCAAAACCAAACTCACTGAAGGAAGAAAACGTAGTTTATCACTCAGAAATATAAGATGCTTGCCAGAAACTTCTAATCCTATGAAATGAAACATATCTACATACATTAAAAGCAACATCTTTTCTGTTACCTACCAAAAAATTTCTCAGACATACTAGAAGTTGTCACATTTTACCTCATTAACTCCCACAGGAAGCAATGAGACTACTTCAAAGGACATTCTACCATTGCTAGCAAATAAAGCCAGGAAATTTTGTGACATAACCGCACAGCGATGAGGAATCTAAATAACAAAGAGAAGCACAACTACATTCTCACCACGATAAGACACAAATTCATTGTTAATTCCTTGAAACTCTAAATTGAAGTTTGTCAATGGTGACATCATTCATGACTCTCAGGTCTCAACAATTCCTCCTTTCTAGCAAACCAAGCACATAGAATGCAAGAGATGCCATGTAAGTGGCAGTACAGCTTACCATGCTCATGAATAAATCTAATATGTGAGCTAGCAAGTATGAATGTGCATGCCAGACACCCATTAAGGCACTCACATTCCAATAGGCATCAGTAACCTCTCAATCAAATGACTGAAAGTAAAAGGTAGCCAGGAGGTCTGGCAGGTTTTATATAATTATGATTGATTCAATAATGCAATCATAATAAAGAAACCAATGGCCTTGCATTGGGTGGAATCATCTTTAACCATGTAAGAAAAGGAAAATACAGGTTCTAACACATCTGAGATAAAATACCAGATAGGGTGATAAAATTGAGGAAAAACCATCAAATCTGAAGGAAAAAGAAAACAATGCATATAATAAATAGGATACTTCCAACAGCAGTTCTGTACTGAGGATCCAGTGCTGCATCAATTTCATCAAATAGATAAAAGGGAGCAGGATCACACCGCTGTATGGCAAAAATAAGTGTCAGGGCCACAACAGTTTTCTGACCTCCAGACAATTGCTTCATTGACTGTGTCTCCCCTTGCCCAGTAAAAGAAACCTACAACAGCAATGGCCAACTCAGAAGTAAAATTAAAATGGACTTATAAACTAAAAGAAAAGATTGCAACATGATCAAGTCTTTGAACAAGAATAAACCCATCCCATGTGACCCACCAACCCCAACCCTAGCCGAAAATGTTTTTAAAGAAAAAAGACTATAATAAGGAAAACTAGAATTCTTTTCATATTTTTCTAAATAGTATCAATCTTAAATATCTAGTCATCATATTTGGGTAAAAGGAAATGAATGCATCATCATGAAAGTGCATGCCTTCACTTTCACACCGATATATTTCTCAACCCTCCCTTCCAAATCTGCTTCACGAGGTCCATCGTCATCATTGTCATCGTCACCTTGATCACCATCCTGAAGAATATACCCAAGACCACATTTACAAAAGATAGTACACGTCATTCAGAAATCATACCTCAATACTTGGTTTTCTAAAACAGAATGGCAAGCTCAAATGCTAACTAAACATGAATGCCACTTTTGTGTTCAAGCCTGAATCCAGATATACTAGAAATGATATGTTAGAGAGCATGTAACAGCAAGGCACGTTGCTTGTACATTGAACCAAAATCACTATATAAGACAAATAATCATAATGAATATTATAAAAGTTCACTTGTTTTACCCAACAATAAATAAATAAATGATTAAGACTATATTTACACAGGAAACTATAAGCTTCTCATATACGAGTAATAAATTACTCACTCCGAAGTTAGCACTGTTTTTTCAGTAAATATTATTAAGGGATGTTGTTTGTCTTATTTAGATTATTACTTGTTTGAGTTGGTTTTCTTAGATTACCTTTCTTACTTGAGGGGCTTAGATTAGTTATTTCAAATCATTTTGCCACTATAATAGGAGCATATGTTGCCATGTTTTAGTCGGACAACGATAATTAAAGATTCCCTCCCCAGGTCTCTCAGCTTTTCTCCCCGTCTGATTCTTTCCATCTCCCTCCTTTCTTGCCTTCTATCCAACATGAATTACATTCTAGAAAAATAACAGAAAAATCTGTAATAAATAACCAAAAGGAAAAGTTCCAAAAAAAGGTTATTGTAGTTTTGAGGTGTGAAGACAAGATGGTTCCTTGTACAAATCAGAAAGCAATTGAAGCTAAACATATCATCTTTTCAGATGGTTCTGACTCCCAAAGTTAAAGCAAGAGACTGATACCAAGACCATAATGCCAATTGACCAGCATACAGATTGAGAAAGTATTAGCAGCTAAGCTATGCAAGAAAATAATAGTAAATAAATGCTTCTAAAAAGAACCTTTTTCTTCATCATAACCAGATGGCCATGGCCACCTTGCACAAGTTCAGAGAATACTTCTCGAAAGTGACGAGCAACACCTTTGAAAGTACGTTCTATTGACTCATCCTTCCGTTGATCTAAAACGGATATAAGTTCTTTAATTTTCTGCAAACTTGCATTTAAATCAAGTGTGTCAAGTCCTTTAACATGTACTGTAACAAAAAGTTCAACATCGAAATACTTGATGCAGAGTTCTATGTAATAATACCTCATCACCCGCATCCAGTTCAGCCTGCCTTCTCTGAAGTTCTTCTCGCTGCTCTGTGAAATTTACATACTGGTCAAGTGCTTTCTTATTTACATGGCTAAACTGCTGCAGTTGCTCATTGCACCTGTGAAGAATTTTATGCAATTCTTTGATGCTCCTCCGCTTATATCTGTCATTCCCAATATAAAAGGTATCAATTCACAAATTAGTAATAAGGAAAACACATGCAATGGTAAACAAACATGACAAAACAACCTAGCAGAGTACAAAGCCAGTACATCACAGACTAACAAGAAGAAACCATACTCCCAAAGTCATTGTATAAAATAAATCAGGTAGAATTAATCACAAAGACTTCACAAATCTAATAACTATAGGACTTCCGAGACTAGACAACTTGAGACCTAATTAAGAAAGTTCTGACATTAGCAAGACATTGATATCATTTAACTGGCACATTGTAATAAAGGAACAAATTTAAAAGTCACAGAGGCTATACGTGTCAAAAGCATCAGATGACAGTGGACCCAAATCCCTAATTTTCTTCGAGTACTCCTCTTGTTTAGCAAGAAGAATATTCCTTTTACTCAATAGTTGTTCAAGTTCTCTTGCATCATCCTGAAGTTTCCTCTCATAATTGTCTTCCAAATTCTGCACAAACAGGGTGATCATTTTAGCAGAAGCAACAAAAAGTAATAACAAACAGTTAAACATATGAATTACCTTCAACTTAGCCTTTTCATCTTTGATCTTATTTAGTTCCCTTGTTAGTTCAACTATACTGTCATAAACCCCTGCAGAGCAATAACCTTAGTGAAAACATGGAAACCATAAACTAAGCTCTATAGCTGTGAAATATCATAAATTATTTGAAAAAAATAAATAATATCTCACTTTTAAGCTGCTGTCTTGCATCCACAACAAATGATTTAGCATCCTCCAATTCCAGCCTCTTTGATTCAGCTTCAGCAGGCAACACATCATTTTCTGGAGAGGATATAAGGGCTTCCAACTCTTGCTTCCGTCTCATAAGGTTAGTTGTTAGATTGGTCTCAAGCTCTGCTTTTCTTGATTCATACTAAAAATGAAAGTGTGTGATGAGAACATAAATGTTTTTCAAGTTTTCAATATTCTAGAACTGCAATAAGATTCACTATGTTAACCTCAATGCGATCTGTCCTCCAGGTGAAAAGTTTCTCCTTAAGCTCTGTTATTTCAGGGTTCAAACGTGATAGAAGATCTTTTTCCACTGGTGTTAAGTGATCAATGAGATCTGTGTCCATTTCGGCCCGTTTCATGGCCATACTAGCTCTAAGTTGATCAATCTGAGTCCGGACATCCGCAAGTGACTTTTCCTGCAAACAAGTGAAAGAATCTGATTGAACAGCATGGTGGATGGGAGAAAAGAATAAATGCCGAAATGTTACTAATGAATGCTTAATTACCAGTCACATAAAGTAATCTAGTGGTCTCCCAATACCTTATTTTCAAGACCTTTAGAAATATTTTGTTTCTGCTTATTAGCATTGGCAATATCCTGCTTAAGCTGTTCCAATTCCGATTTATCATGAGCTCGCTTGGCATCATCTTTCTGCTGCTCAGTAACATGTTCCGTAATTTTTTTGTCTATCCGTAAGATCAGTTAAAGAAAGTTTTAAGTACAAGTGCAAATCATACAGTATCAAGAAGAAAAAAGTATCATAGTGAAGTACAACTATTTCCAGATTTTCGTTTCTTTCTTCTGCAAAATGAGTTTATTTGAATTAACAATATAAGAGCACCAGATGAATAACCATTATCGAAAAAATGTAGACAGTTATCAGATGCAACTCTGAATAATTAATCATGAAGGAGAAGCAAATAATCAACAGCATGCATCAAAAAGTCAAGTACACAATGCAAAATTAAAGCTCTCACTATACCTCCCTTTTATTTGGTCTTTTTTGCAATAAAGAAGCAAAACACATTTGCCCCAGAACAACATTAGGAAATTTTGACTCTGATGGAAGTGATAAAAAAGGAAGCTACCAATCATGTGCTTATTGTCTCAACTGCAGTAAGAGCTGATCCTACCACAGAAAGAGGAGATTAGAATAGATTGCCAGAAAGTAAGCAGATCTAGTATCTCACGGTCATGAATCCTGTTGCAAAAGGATTCATGGAACTGACTCAAAAAATTATGTAATAGATAATGACAAAGCGGCCAGATATTGATTGGCTTGAATTACATTGAGTTGAGTAGACAGCTAAGGAGGAGGAAGCAACCAAGAAAGTTAAAAGTACGTAAATTAAACTCAATCTTTTCATACAACACTATCCAGGACTTTCTGAGGTCAGATAGACCTGTCTAGATAATAGAAATCAGGGAGAAAAAGGGAGTTTAAAAACTTTGTGAAAGGTAAAAGCATTATGCACGAGACAGCAAACTTTATGCTCTTTCAATAAAATTAACACCTTCATGAGAATATCCAAATCAGGTTTAAAAAATATGGATTAAATCTAGAGCAATAACAAAATTTAACACATAAATAAACATGTAAAAGAACAAACACACATAAATAAACAGAAACAATGCTGAAAACAACATAAACCAAAAGGATATCTTGGAGGTTACATCTAACTTTTTCCAGTTCAACTTCCTTGGTATTGATAGATTTTGTATTCCGCATAATTATATTCATGAACTTCAATTTCGAGCGCCTGTAATCATAAAATCCTCCGGTCATACCACCTTTCTTGCTTACTTGGTCACCTGTTATAGGATCAGAATGACATCAAAACATCGAGGCACAGACAAATGTCATAAGAAACAATGTAATATAGAAAATACATATGCAAACCTTCCAAAGTTATGCAGTCTAGACCATCATTTCGAGCAACTCTTGTGCACACATCCAAATCTCGACAGATTACCGTTCTAGCAAATACCTAGGAAAGAGGAAAATGCATATTAAAGAAGCATGGTTAAAGGTAACGTCGATATATTTAAGGGAGGTGATACTATTATCTAATGTTTGAATTAAGGCAAACAATACAACGAGACACAAATAAAGTGTCTTCGCCTTTTGCTTGTTCAAACAAAATATGTCTTCCTACCAAATAATATTTTTCACAAAATTGTGCTCCTTCAACCAAACTGTCACTGAAAACATCCAAAAACAAGGTTTTTTTTCTTCTTGATCAATTTCTTTTTACTCTTCTTTTTTATCAGAGAAATTTCAACAGAAGACTATTGCAAGCCTACCCGTCATTGGCAATTTAATATTTTCTCAAATATTGCTCCCACTATTGTTTTAAACCTTTCTTCTTCAATACGGTCATCATCAAACACCAACTTAACAGCATCAATTCTACTTATATTCTGAATAATGGCTTCAGTCTTTCAAACTTCATAATCACATACTTGACCATCATCGTCCTCCTTTAAGCGCATGTTTGGGATTGTTGTAGATTACGACATACTCAATTATTTCATGATCTAGCATTCAAAAAGTGTTTGATAAACCATTCAACAAAGAATTATGAAATTATCTGGTTATGAAATAATCAAATTTTTGTATCAATCTTGAAAAGCCACCCAGGGTAGCTTTTCAAAATCAGATTATTAGACCATCTGATTACATAAAAATATAAGACCAAAAATACGCTTTTATGCAAACACTTAACACCAAATACCCTTACACCAAGAATAAACAAGTAATCACCTTACCCTTTTTTTAAAGCAAATTATTTCATGAACATCATAATCACAGCAATTCCAAACATACTCGAAATATGTCTATTCTTGGAAAAAAAAATTCTGAGCAAGATCAGTTTCCTCAGCCAATGAAATAACAATAACTATTGCTATTACAGGTGATACCATCATTGTAACACTGGGTTTCTTCAATGCACATGCACCTTAAAAGAAAATTCCTTTGTTCAATTGAGATAATGCACCGCTAGTCACTGTTTAGCAAAAAATTCCTCCTAACTCTAAAATCTAATGATTCAAGAACTTCTGCAACGAAAGCATTGTTCTCCAAATCATAAACTTTAAACTCTTCAATTTTGTCCTCCTATATTTCCTCTTGTGCATTTTCACATCATCGAATATCTTCTCTTTCATCTCAAACCTTCCTCACCTGAAAATTCTTTTAAAACAGAATACGCAACCTTATTTCTTCAAGAGATGTGAACTTTGGATTCAGGTTGGCTGAGACCCAGACAAACCAACAATTTTTTATATGTAATGCAACAATAACAGCATACTTCCACTTAGCACCATTATCATATGCAGGACAACAACCAAAAGAGTTTCATAACTAAAAAGAAAGAGGCATCAGGGATGGAGGGAGGAAACACAAACAAGTAATATTATAATAACACCAAATTCATGCTCAATTCAAATCCAAGCACTGTTACAAAAGGTAAGAACGAAGCTCACCTGGGCAAATGCTGGCTTGAAATTAGGAGAAAAGTTCAATTTTTCTAGAAGAGGTATCACATCATTACTCTTTGGATAAGTTACTCGAGGAGCCTTCACCCGATTCAATGGTATAAAAGTCACACGTCCGCCCTTCAATGAATTAAGATGTCTAATTATTTGGGTTGATATTTCATCACTTTCCACCACCACATGAAATAAGCTGCTCAAAATTCAAAAGAAGTGAAAAGATATTATTTTAGCCTGGATGCATATAAAACCAGTGAATATACTGCATCTTGTGGCTAACCAGGTAGACATTAAAACAAAGATTTTAACAAGACAGGTAAAACAGAGTACATACCTGTTTCCTGCAGTAACCTCAACCGCTGTAAAAAGTTTTTCATCACAATCGAGCAACTCAATAATTGGACCATAAACTCCATTGATTTTATATTCTCTACAGATCCGCCGAATAGAATTCAGCCCCCTCCTTACATCCTGATAATATTACACAGAAAAACATTAGAGAGGGCTACAGACTAAGCCAGCTTAAGATGTAGAAAGTTGCTTTCATCTAAGAACTAAGCTCAGTTAAAGAACTTGTGCTTTGTCCAACCACAAAGAACACAGAAACAAGACAATAAATTAAAAAATACCCACATGGAGCAAACCCATCACCTATTATACTTTTATTGCACAGCCTCAATACTTTGGAACTCGTGATCCTTTGTTTCACATCATCCATGTTCTAAAGAGCTAACCCACAGAAACAAGTTAAAGCTCATCCAAGACATAAAGAATCCAAATGAACTCCAGCAAAAAGTTTGCCAACATCTGAAATACCACTGGTCCTACATACGGAGAACCTAGCTTCACTTGTCTAGGTAAAGCCTCCACAAAATTGTTGATCCTTCCAGTGATCATGATCCTAAGAGAGAAGTTGATAGACTTGTTCCTATAACACAGTATTTTCGAGCCTCAATTTTTCCTCCAGATCCTACACCCAAGTAATTTTGCTAAGTCCATGCTTGATAAATATTATTGTTTTCTAATTTATTGGCAACATCCAACCAATTTGTCCTCATGAGTTTCTATCAAATTAACTCTCCAGGAATCAAGCTTTTCTCCACTGGTAGCAGTGACGCATAAAGAAGATTCTAAGTTTTAGGAACCAATTTCGAAATAATATGTTAGAAACTTTGGATTTGAATTCCTTTTAATTTGATATTTGCCAAAAGTTATGTTTGAATTAGACTTAAACAATTATTGGACCAATAAAAAGTTGACTTTCTCCCTTATTTTCCACATTTTCTCACTATTTTTCTCCCATTTCTTTCCTTCCTAATATAGGGAAGAAGATAAAAGAAGTGCGAGAAGAAGTAGAGAAAGAAAGGAGAAAATTCAAAGAAATTATTAGAGAAAGCTAATGCCTATCATTCCAAGTTCAAGTCCAATTCAATCATTTCCTCTTCCTTATAGAATGTACCCCTTTCATAATCTATCCATTAGAACTTTATTGGACTTTAATTTATTTCAATTTTCAAAGGCATTGGAACTTTAATTATATAAGATATTTGAATGATAGAGAGGTTTATTGGAGTTGGTTGATAATTTTTTCTTGAACTCCAATAAGAAGGAATTTTGAGTATGGAGTCCTGCATCCTCAACAGATTTCTTTTTATTTATTTTTCTTGTAAATACTTCTTCAAATTAGTTTATGGTTCATCTATTCCTTCATTTTATCTGGTTAAGATGATTTGACAAGCCAAAGAATCCAGTAAGTCCAAGTTTTCTCTCTGCATCATCCATGGACTGCTATTACTGGCAATAGCATTTTAGTTAAACGTTTTTAATCAAGCCAAACTAAATAAATTTAATTTAGTTTATGGTTCATCTATTCCTCCAGATAAACACACCCTATTCAAACTGTCCAACCATTTCTCAGCTCTTTCCACAACTAGACTTCAAAATTTTCAAAATCCACAAATTACCACCTAAGGGAAGACTCTCTACCACTTATATCATTAGCCAAAGCCACTACCTAACTGAATTTATTGACGCTGCGGCACTCTTCAGTCAATTTTTGTAATTAATAAAACAAAATAACATAACTCAATCTTTAAGAGAGATTAACTCATGTAATCTCTCTCCATATTTTATCTCCTCTTTCTTCCTTTCTGACTCTTTTTTTTCTCTTTCTTCTTTCTCCTCTTCTATCTCCCTCCTTCCACGTGCTTAACTATTACATCAATCAATACAAAGTCAAACTTTGAATTTCTACTATATCTTTGCTGTTTTTCTTTATTTGGTGCTTGCAACGATAAAGTAGTGTGGAAAATGTCTTCCTTGATTATTTGTTTAAAGCAGAAAATGATGTGTTCATACTAGGCTACTAGCTGAGTACAAAGGATCTTGATGTCTATCCAATGCAATCTAAGGTTGAGTCAAATATTACTCATATAAAACTTATGTTAAATATAAAGCATGGGAAAAATTGACAGTAGTGAAAAAGACAATATAGAAACAGACCATCAATCAATAGACACAAATACAGAGCAACACAAAACAGACAAACTTGATGCAGATTAAACAACTTTTTCTTTGTAAAGAATCTTACTTTTTCTTTAGAGTTATTTGTCCATATATACTTTTGCTTTTGAGTCACCAGTCTAATGACTTTTCAATCATTACTCACCATGTGAGAAAAGCTAAGAACCCAGGCTAGTTTATCGTTTTGTGCCCACAGAAAGATTAGTTTCTCTTTAATCACATGACGATGAGGCTCAACGAGTACTCGATATGATAAGAGAATTTTATCTTTTATGTCTTTTGTGTCGCCTTAGAGTAAAAGAAAAAAGGAGAATTCTTTATATGAAAAGGGCATGGGAATAGAGAAAATAAGATTTTTCCTCAGAAGCTCTGAAAGTGTCAATTGATAGCTATCCTTGTAATTTTCATTTAATAAAAATATCAAACATAATGAAAATATAAAACCTATTGTTAAAATAAATAAAAGAGATCTTGTATTTCTATGAAAAATATCGGGAGAACTCCAGATAATAAAAACTTAGTAGAAGGTTTTGAATCAAAGACTTTTATAAAAATTAAATTTTTCCTTTGCGTTTGCTCAGTTGGCCATTTTAAGTCATGTGTTGAGGCATTGTTGGGTATTGATCAAGAGTGTTGATCAAGAAGGGCTAAATTCAATATGTGATCTTTTATCAGGCTACCAGCCTTTGAAAGGCCAGTCTGAAACTTCTCATATAAGTCTTCTCATATTGGTACCAGAGTTAGTTTTGTTTATATTTAACATTAAATTTTATATGAGTAATTGTGAATGACCAACTTCCTTTATAAAATATTGTTGTTATTTGCAATTAATTTATGTCATTAGATAATGATACTTGTCACACTCTTATAAATTGCTCATTAGAATCTTTTTCTCATTTTATAAATAATTGTAAAAATCCAAGAAGATTAGTAATAATAGGTAGTCATCTATTTCAAACTTTTGAACAATCAAATTACAGTTTTGTTCCACTATTAATCAAGTGAAGAAGAATTAATGAAATTTGCTAATTGCCCCAATTGCAATCTAACTATCACTTCATGAAACCTTCTGTACTAATCTATTATTTTTGGAATTAGCAAGTCCTATCTAATATGTCTTCTTCTGTACATTTTTGTTCCACTATTAATATATATATTATATGATAAGCTGGGAGTTGAACTCCTACGGATTTTTTGTTTATTTAACTAATTGGGGTGGTATAGATTAGAAAGAAATTAATAAAGAAGTTTTTTTAATGATAATGTCTACAGCTTTGTTTAAAATTTCTAGAAAGAAAGGATATTTGATGTCTGAAGAATTAAGGTGAATTTGGTAAATAATACCGAAAGATAAGAGCTTTATAAAACAAATCATTTAGCACTTGTGTGTAATTTTGACTAGTTATTATTTCCGAGGAAAAGGAAGTACTTGTGAAATTGTGTCTATGGATAGGATTTTCTTAAATGTTTTGGAAATATGGTCCCACTCTAGAAAAATGTCAAAGCTATTATTATGAACTTCATTGGCTATTTCATAATATTTTTTATGTAAAGCATGTTGTCTAAATTCTTTAATGATTTTCATTGGATTCCGTAATCTTTGTTTTAATTCTAATAATTAGATTTGCAGCCCTACAAGTGTGTTAATGAATAATTCATACAACTGTCTAACTCTATTATTGTCTAAAT
>JAXCLQ010071719.1:0-11458 GCA_035584115.1 Cedrela odorata
GAGAGCCGCTAAAGTAGACTAATTGTCATCCTGCTTATCTGTTCAATGAACTATGGTAGCACAATCACACACCTGTATTCCTCTCTCATTGAATCAGTGTCTTGCCACTGGACACTGACTTGAGTGAATGTCCTGAAAAATTGGGAATAGACAATAAAAGAACATTTTAAATATTACATCAGATAAGCCTTCAAAATATAGTTTTATAATTCGCCAAAAACATATGTGACAAATAAATTTCCAAATATTGTTTTATAATTAGCCAAAACCATATATGACAAATAAATTACAAATTTGAAGTAGCCACAAATACAAAAGTTACTACTGCAAACAGATACTATCAAGAAGAGCTTAAAAGGAAATGAAATTTACTTAAAAGTGGTTCCTCATTAAAAAGAAAATGGAGGAAGGAGGAAAAGGTTCAGGCTGAATACATATTGGAAATAACTCTCCAGTATTTGGAGAACTTCTAGCAAGTATAATCTGAATATTTATCTATATTGCACATACTCAAGAGATGTTTATCCTAACTGCTAAGAGTTGACCAAATTGATATATTACTGTCATTACGTTCTACCGAGGATCATATTTTTTACTATCCTACAAATGGTCCAGCCAAAGATATTAAAATTCTTGGAACTAAGTTAGGAAATTTCAAGGTTAACTTTCTAAAAGGTATTACTTGGTATAGAGCAGAATCTCCACAATGTGGAACAAAAGAGTTTGAAAAAAGAGCATGCTTAAGGACCAAGGAAATACTAAGATATGCCTCTCTACATTTTTTTTTTAGTGGTCTGCCACCATGCAAGACTTACATTCAGATGTGCCTTAAAAAAAAAGGTAAAATGGAGTCTATGCAAGGAAGGGGAATTCCAAGTGATTATAATGAAAAGCATTTGAAATGCAAAAGATAAATTCACATCGAACTTCAGAAGAGATATGTTACAAGGATATAGAAATTGAAATAGCCAAAAATAATGAACAGCATACCTTTTATACCAAGAAAAAACATTAGGTATGCTTGCTTTAGCATTTTTAAGGTGATCAAGTTGCACTAAGATATCGAGTAACTTTAACATGGACCTGGAGTTAAGCAGAAATCAATGAGTGGAACATATGTAATGCCTTCATTATACAAAATCATTTTCACACTGAGTGCTATATTATATGTTGTATGAAACTTGCATTCAAATGTATTAGGCAAGTGAGAATTAGCAGGTAAGAACATAGACACACACACACACACAAAAAGTAAAAATAAAGAAGAAAAGAGGTTATTATTGTAATGAGAAGAAAGGACAAAAAATGATAAAACACACCAGAGATGAGTTATTGTTGGGTCATTAATTTGCCTCTCTGGCCTAGAAATGCGCTGCATATCAGCTGCTAGCTGTATTGGAATTAGTAGTTATGCGCACAGAAGAACTTCACACAAGCTTAACTACAGAATAATGAATTAAAAAGAAGAATAAGAAGTTTTGAGTTCCCATACTTTAGATGCAGCTGATGCTTGCCATCGTTGAATTTCACGTAGGCGACTCATCTCCAAGTCCAGAACTTGATAAGTTTGCAGATGCAAGTCAGCTCGACTGTGCTTCATAGAATTTGGAAGCTGCCTTATTTACAGCCACTGATTAGTAGAAAACTGGAAATTCAGAATTTCCAAAGATCTTATCTCATCACTACAAAAATTTCTATATGCATTATCAAACAAGAAGAGGTAGGATGCTTGTTTACTAGATTATTAGGACTCTATATGAAGCAGCAAAACATCAAGTTAACTTTTTTTAATGGATTAATTTCTTGAAGATTGCATATCTGCTATAACAAACTATGTTACAAATTTAGATGAAGATGCACAGACAAACCCTGTGCTGATTGTGGGAATTCTTAAATAACAATGTACACACTTAATAATTGTTAATAGTTTATTGTAACCGTCCACGGAAGCAAAATCCACATTTTCTTCGTCCTCTAATTTCTCTTTGTTATTTATCACAAATACATTTCTCTCCATGACACTAATTAGCATTAATAATGACTAGTATCCTTGATATCCAACATCCTTTTTGTTTCAAACTAAAGTCAAAATAAACCTGAGGAAGCGCTTTGACACAACTGCGGCATGTATAAAGCACTGAGGCCATCTCCTTTCCTTCTTGGATAAGAGTGTTCTGCACACAGTCAATATAGGAATATTAGAAACAAAAGAGAAAAGAGAGCCTATAACATTTATGCTTTCCAAGACAAAGAAAAACTGAGAAACTTGAACCATATACCAGCTGATTGAGAGCTTTTGTGTCTTCTGAGAGTGAAAAGTGGTATGTGTTAACATCACTATACTGTACAAGATAAAAGGATATTTTCAAAACTAAAACATATGATGGAATCTATACCGAATAAGACATTTTATGTTCCCGCACTGATGCATGTACAACCAATCACTAAACCAAAGTATTCGTGTTTTAACACTGTGAATACTCTATCCTCCACTTCAAAAGCAACTTGCATAGTAAAGATGGAAATCATCTTATAGTAAAGGTTAATTGAAATTAGTATGTCGTCACTATGAAAAATGCCATTGTGATCATACATGCAGCATAACAAATTCATTAACCATTTCCCTTTTCTGATCTACCTTGAGATAATCCACAAACCCCCATCTAACATTAGTGCAAGTTGGAGTCAATCATTCATTTTTTTTATTTCAAGTGTCTCATGCAACCTTTACTCCCTCGTGTGACATTTCAAATTCATTAATCTTAATATCAACAAAATTGTTTCAAATAGAAGTGTAAATTAAAATCACCCCAAATGATTCATTCATTTGTATTCACATGTCAATAATCTCAATATTTAACTTAAAATCTTTATTAAATATTAATAATCTTAATATTTTATAAAAAATATTAATTAAATATCAAAAATATAAATATTTAGTAAAAAATTTTATTAAATATCAAGATTCTTAATGTTTGATAAAAATACTAAATCAAACATCAAGATTTTTGATGTTTGATAAATATTTTTAGTCAAATATTGAGATTATTGACATGTGAATACAAATGAACGAATCATATTATATTTTTTTTTTATGCAACTTAAATATTTAAATAATTAATAATATAATTATATGATTGTTATTTATTTTATTTTTGACAAATTAACAAATTATTTATGTATGAGACCCAGAAATAAATAATATTAATATAAATATATTCTTAATTGTATAAATATTTAAATTACATAACAAAATTGTAGTATACTTGATTTATTTATACACATATTATAACAAAATATATTATTAATTTTATACTTTAAAATATAATACGAATATAAAAATTATTTTTAATTATATAGTTGATAATATCGATATAAAAAAATTATCAAAATTTTATATTATAATATGAAATTCTTAACGTTCAGTTAAATATTTTTATTAAACGTCGATAATCTTAATATTTAATAAAAATCATTAACTAAACATTAAAAATTTTGATATTTAATAAATAATTTTGATCAAATATTAAAATTCTCTAAAAATTAATATTTTAATTGATATTAAGTTTTATTTTTATTTTTAATTATAAATAAATATGAGATTGATAAATAGACTATATTATTAAAACAAACCAGACTTTTTATTGGGTTTACCATTTACGACATGCTATTGTACTGTAATTACTCTACTAAGTTGTCAAAGTCTTTATCGTTCAAGCCGAATTCGTTATGATTGGGTGGCATTTGAATGAAGCAATGGGCCCCATTTGCGCCGAGGTGAATCAAGCAAACTGGACTTGCTTCTAAACGAAGAATTATGATTACAATTAATTAATCATGCGCATTCTTCCTTCTCCCGAGCAGTGTGATTCAAGCATTAAGAAAAGAAATAGTTTTTTTGTTTTATTCTCGATTCAACGCAACTAAGCTTGGTACAAAAATTGAACCCCATTGACTTCGGTAAGAGATAAGGCAAATGGAGGGAAAAAGAATGGTTTTTTTTTTTTTTTAAATGGTTTAATTTTTCTACTCAATTATAACTAAACATAAATTTACCTTATATTTATAACTAAATTATATTATTTACATACATTTTACCCTTATTTTTATTTCATTTGTATTTGTATCAAATAAATTACATTTTAGAAACTAAAACAATGAATGTGAAATTATTGTCCAATCACATTGATAAACCAAAACCATTTTGTGTAAATATTCAAATTTGATTTCGATTATGACTACTGAAGTAATTACATAAAACAAAAACTACATTGTATTTAACAAGTATGAGTTATTTTTTACTTTATGATATTAAATTTCTGTTGTCATTGTATTGATTTTGATTTAATTAATATATATTTGAGCTTAAAAATTATAATTAGATTAGTTTTATTTCACTTTAAATGTGATATGTTAGTTTCCTACATAAAAATACTAGATATCTTGGAGAAGATGATGAACAATGTCATCTAGACATTTTTCATCGGCCTTCGACATTTTTCACAGCCACTTGACATTTTTCATTTGCCCTCAAAGTTTTTTGTCGCTAAAAATTCAAAGACGTCAAAGGAAGATGAAAAACATCAAGGGTCGATGAAAAAAGTCAAGTAATTTAGTGCACGTTGTTTGTCTAATTTTTTTTTGTTCATTTATTCTATTTATTAACATCAGATAACGTCTTAATATTATTTTATAATAATTTTCATCTTTTACATATAGATAGCAAGTGTTTACTTATTGATTGTCTCTAGAGGGTCATGGAACAGTTCAGTAGATAGTAACAAGGTTTATAATGACGGCAAAACGTTTAGTTTTTCTGTTGATCCTCATGTAAAGTATTTAAAACTCATCAAGCAGTTATATTTTCGAGTAAATTCAACCGAGTTCAATATTAAAATAAGAGCAATTTACAAACACTGTCCTCCTTCAACATCATTTAATTTAGGTTCGTTAGATATATAAAATGACAAAGATGTTGTCTTCTTCATTGGAGTTAATAGCCAAGTATCGACGTTTAAGGGGTTTACACTGTTTTTTATCACATTCAATCGTAGAGAAGTTGCTCCCATAACATAGTCGCCTATTGTACAACATGTAGAACTGTTTATACGACGATTACAAACAAATTTTATAAATTCATTTGCTTCCTCAGGTGGTAATAACCTAGTCAGCTCTACGCTTCTTGTTACCAATGTGAATACACCATACTCTTCTATGAGATATATCGAGGATCATACATGTGACTATTATAAGGGTAAGTGTGAGCAAGGTTTAGACAATAATGAGACATTTCAAACACCTGACATAAGTGATATCCTCAAAGACTCAAGGCATGAGGCTTTTAATGATCAATCACCTCTCAATGTCAGAGTATCTCCTAATGTCAGTGTGTCTTTTGGTGCTTGTGAAAAGCTGGGTCCCTCGTACTATGATCCGCTTCAATGCTTACCTTCAATTCCTCCACCAGTGACTTTCCCAAAGTATGGTTTCTCGAGTTATGTGGATGGTTTAATAGTGGTCGAAAAATTGTAAGAAAATAAAGGGAAATTACGAAGAGAATTGATCGTCGTTGTAATGTAACACAATTTTCAGTTCATGATTTATCGGTCTATATCAAACCATTTTGAGATCAAATACATTGATGAAAGGTGTAAATGGCAAGTCCGGACAACATTGGTATCTGAGAACACATACTTTCAAGTAAAGCGGATTGATGAGCTGCACACATGTTTTTCAAACCAACTTTCTAACGGACATTGTCAAGTAAGTTCTCAGCTTATTGGTGAGCATGTAAAGGATAAATTTACAGATTATAGCCGATTGTACATACAAAAAAATATTCAAACTGGCATTCAGAGTCATTATGGGGTGTTTGTATCATATGCAAATGTTTGATGTGCTAGAAAAGCAGCACTTACATTAGTTTGTGGCAATCTTGCAGTTTTATATAATTTACTACTATTATATTGTCATGTATTGTAGACTATCAATATTGGCACTATTAACGTCACGCATAAAGAAAAGAATTTTGATAACCATTTTAACTATTTTTTTGTGGCGCTTAATGGTTTTATTGGTGGGTTTCGGTTTTCAATTAAACTAGTGATTGCAATTGACAATATGTTTTTAAAAGAAAAATACAGTGGCACACTATTTGTGACAACTTGTAAAGATAGGAATAATAAAATATTTTCATTAACTTTTGGTATTGGAGAAAACGAAAATAATGACTCATGGTAGTGGTTTATGCAGAAGCTAAGGAGCTATTGAGGAGGTATAAGACTTGATATTCATTTATGATCACCATGCAAGTATTTAGAAAGTAGTGCACACCATTTTTCCTGAAGCTACTCATGAGATTTGTTGTTATTATGTTTCAGAAAACGTACATGAAAAGTTCAATATAAAGAAGAAAATTGAAGTTGAGAAATTTATGAAGGCTTACTTTATTACTACAAAAGTATATCGTTTAATGATTTCAATGATCAAATCTCAAAGTTAAGGTGGTCTAGAGCACATTTTAATAGCAGAAAGTATAATATAATAACCACTAACATTATTGAATGTCTTAATACAATCTTACAACATGCATATACACTTCCCATTGCCTTATTGGTGGAGTACTTAAGAAATTTAATACAAAGGTGGTTTTACGAGATGAGAAATGAAGCTTGCAATATAGAGATCCTCCTCACAAAATGAGCTTAGGAAAAAATTATGAAATGGACAAACGATGTGTATTCCTTCTATTATAAGCCCAAACTTAAACTTAGAAAACTGAATTACACTACTAAAATCTAAGAACCACATTTTTTGTTCTGATTCCTACCCAGTTGCGTAAACTTATCTTAACAGTATGTTATGTACAAGTTGCCTTGAGAATACAAGTTTTGCATTTGTAAAAATCTAATGAAATATGATTGTGCGAACAAACTAAGTTATGCTACAGTTAACTTCTGTTGTATCTTTTCAACCACTTACATGTGGGACAAAGAAGTAACAACACTTAAAAAAAATTCTTCTCGTGTTTTCAATACCCTACTGACATTGCTGCTTATTGTACCCATTGATTATGTTATCATCATAGCAAAAAAGAGAAGAAAACATTAAAAAAAAAATTGAAAACAACTAGCTACATATTCCCTTAGACGAATTTTCTCAAGGCAAACAAACGACACTTGATATATTTTGTCGAGGAATAGAATAGAAATGAATTTTGGAATTCACGACGAAATAAATACATATGCTTCTATAAATAAATTTTGTAAGTCTCGACGAAATTTATCTAGACCATGAATTTCATCGAGAGGCAACGAAATTTCATTGAGGTTATTAAAGCTTAGAAGTTCGCCAACCCTCGACGATGTATGTTACCCTTCGAAGTTTTAACTTTGTCTTTTCCAATTTCAACAAACACAAGGTCAAACATCCCATGACCTTTACACAACAATATACACTCAACTACGCACTATTTACACATTTTACTACATCTAAATGACTCAAATCACATATTTCATAAATGAGTTCAAGAAAACGTACAAATTATGCTAAGAAATTTTACCATTACAGACTTCAAATGAGTTATAGATTGGCACATTGCAGACTTCTCTTGTTGATTACACTATTTTTGGAATGCAAAACGGAATGAAATTTTGTTTAGGGTTGAGCAAAATGGGAAATTTGTTGATGGTTAAAAGGCGATGAAACCAATTCTTTCGTTTAAGAGGGAAATGAAAAAGTATGGATAAAATGAATATTGAGGGTGTAATTTGAACATAAATATAAGATGAATTTCACTTAGGCCATAAAAATAATTGAACAAAAAAATTGTACTATTTTTTTAAAAAAAGCCCAAATAAAATCCAACCAGGACAAGCATTACCAGCAGAATTTCAAAGGGTTTTTGACTAATATAGCCCAAAAATACCCCTCATTTATGTTTATGGACTAACTTCCAAATGTGTTATATTTTGGGCCAATTATAAGGATTTCGAACAAAAATGCTCATGCCACTTGTTTGTATATCTCATTAATGCAAAATAGGTGAAATTTGGTTTCATTTTATTGCAAAGAATTAAAGCAAATTAAAAAGATCAGATAAAGGCATCAACAACTAAATTAAAAAGATCATAGTCAAAGGCATCACAGTGTTGATCAGTATTTGTTAAAGTGAGTTCATTCAAAGTAAATTCGGTGAAGTTACATTTTAATAATAAGTAAATTTTTTTACCCAAGTATGATAATTATGACTTGTGTCCTCTAGTTATGCTTGTAAAAAGCTTAAAAATGTATATAGTATAACTTTTATGCATACATTTTACGTAATACTTGTTAATGGTGTGATATTGATAATTTTTGAAAATTTTAGATCGAGGAAGAGAGTAAACAGTACATTCCTCAATGATTTTTGGAGAGTTAAGATTTCATATCATTGAAGGATATATGAATTTCGTTAATAGATCCAATACTGAAAAGTTCATATATCTCTCGATGATTGAAAAGATATAAAAACTTGCATTGATTCTAGATCCCTTGACGAAAATCATCAAGAGAAGTATGAATTTCGTCGAGAGATCTAGAATTAAATCCGTACATCCGTCGATGATTTTAAATGATGTATAAAACTTGCATAATACTGTTTTTAATTCTCACAATAGAGTAGATGTGTAACATCCCCAAATCTGGAGTGTTACCAGTAGGTGATAGGTTCGCCCCATCACCCTAAGCGTTACATAACCTGTTCACATGTAATTACAATCAGACTCATATCGAGTCTATATATATATATATATATATATATGGCATCATGTCGCCACTACTAACACATATACATATACACAATCTCAAAGGATGCAATATATCTTAGAATAACTCTGACTGTACATCCGTCAGTTACTAGGGGCATTACATATCGCCATCTCCCTGTCACAACACAATCATCATACACAAATAAATCACAAGATACCACATCTCAACCTTTCATTTTATATCATTTCGTCATACATTTATATATATACACATATAGGCAACAATTGTCATTTGCAGTCATTATCCTATCAAACACACAATAACCTCATTCTTGTGTCAATCAAATTCAAGCATAACTTCCGTATTGATCCCCTTATATATGCTTGCATCTATGTCCTATACATAAACATAAGTAAGTCATCACATATCACTACTATTTGTCGTCATATAGCATAATCATTTTAGGTGCATCTCAACACAACTTTGTATAATTTAAACTACTTGTACATCATACACAATTTCAGTACTCATTTCAAGTTCAAATATACATACATACACAATAAGCACCCACTTACAGTAGTAACTGCAGTGTACTCGCACTACCATGACGTGGCAGATAGTCGGTCTGACGATCTACAATATATATATATATTACTGTATTAGATTCATTCTTTATAATTAAATAGATACATAAATATGCTATGCATGAAACCTACCCATACCCTCACAAGACTAAACCAAACTTGCCCATTTTGGTCACCCACCAATACATTATGCACCTTGAAAAATTCCAATGTCACAGCGCGTTACCCGAGTAAGGTAATCTATTCTAAGATTCCTATGACACATTCTATTACATGTCTAATTTCTACTGCTTTTCGTGAATTCACATTTTGAGTTCGAACGTCCAAGTTATAGCCGTTTCTTGCCACTTTATTCAGTGCAGTCGACTATGAACCTTTGACGAGATGATTCGGTTTAAATAATTAATTGAACTGACTCATTCAAAATTTTAATCTGGTTTCTGACTATGTAGTACCCCCATGTGTTTAGTTTTCATAACATTTTACGATTTGTAAATCCGAGGTTTAGTTTTTCATAACATTTTACGATTTCGCTCACTCTTCCACTCGCTCGGCACTCCGTTCACGTACGCTACACCAAATATGTCTTACGACACTCTTATATAACAATTTTATCAACTCAAATCATCCTTCACTTGAACACACAACTGTAACCTACCGACGTCGTAAGTTTGTGTTCTCGATTTTCAGCAATTCCACATCACTTGCATCAACACTTCACAAGCTTATCGACAACATTTTGTACATTATATTTTCATAATATAATCACCATTTCACACATCCACATACTACCCCAAACCAATTCATGTATGTTTCATCGTTCATTCATCACAAATTGATTACTAAGATAACACAATTCACATGAATCATCAATTAAGCATATTTGACAACAATATTACCAATTCAACACATAAACACTTACCTTGGCTACTGAAATTGGTTCTCCTTTTTCTGTCTTGGCTTTCCTTCCTTTTCCTTCTATCGGTTCACTTGGTCTCCTCTTGTTCATTCAATTTTCGATCAGCCATCATCCACTCTTTTACAATTTCAAACATGAACATTGCCTCTTTCTCAGTTTCATCCTTTTCCACCAACAATTTGCTCACAACTCACCCTAAATTAGCCACCATTCTTACTCCTTTCAACACATTTTTCCTTCCCTCACTTTACTCACCAAAACCCTAACCGAATTTTCACTTCTTCCTGCACAATTCTCGGCCACCACAAATTCACAGCATTAACAACATTTACTCACACACACAACAACAATTACATGCTTTAATGACCATTTCGGCACCAAATTAATATTATAATCAACTTTCTCTCGGTTTCCATCTTACTCTAGCATTATTTCGGCCATCTTCTCTTTCAATTGCCTTGGTTAATCACTTCACCTACACCTTAAATTACTTTGGTTCACACATGCAAGCCTCCTCTCAGTTTTTCCTTCTCTTTGGACTAGCTTGGTCAAAATCTTACTTCACTTACCAATTTCCTTCATGCATGCAAGGATGCTCTTGGTTCCTTTCTATTCTTTCTCAAATTCGTTTTCAATTTGGCCAAATCATTCATGAAAGCATGCTTCTCGGTTTCTCTTTAAACCCTTGCTCACTCTCAACTTTAATTTTTGTTTACCCAGTCAAACATAGGAAATGTAAATGGAATATGTGTAAAGAAGCAAAACAAGTAATGTGTGTGTATATATATATATATATATATATAAATGGGTAATTAACCAAGTCATGTTTTCTATTAATAAAGGGAGTTTTAAAGCAAATGGGGGGGGGGGGGTTTAATAGATATATGTATATGTGTCGTATAAGGTCATCTCACTTGTCTTTCATTTATTGTTTAGTCAATTTAAAATTGAGGAATGCATATAAATCGGGAAGGACAAAAAATGAAACACCTCATTCTCATACTTATTCAATTAATCATTATTACATAATACTACATCATTTCATACAAAGAGTGTTACTATTATATCATTCTTAAATGTCTATTATATTATAATTCCTTACATATACATAGAGTTATCTACATAACAATTTCTAAATCTTACAATTATTCTATTAATTACCTATAATCAAAATTTCTTCTACGCCTAGCCACCTGTTACGCCTCCT
>JAXCLQ010071722.1:0-11452 GCA_035584115.1 Cedrela odorata
ATGGGAATTTAGTTGTTATGTTATGCTAGTGTTGGAATTTAATGGAAGTGTAGTAATAAATATATATATATATATATTGATACTAATTATGGACTTGGAATGACATAATTGTGAAGTGGAATTAAATCTCGGCGATTTTGGTAGACCGAGTTTGTTTGTAACATAATTGGGAGTGCTCGAAAATTGATAACGAGGTTGTGCCGAGAGTGTGTGTGTGTTTGCTGTATTTGCGTGTGCGCAGTATGGCAATAATGGTTGCAAAACGAAATGAAATTTGAGTAATCATTGTGCGGTCCCATATGAGTGTTTCGGGGACGGAAAAATGAAGGGATTAGAGTGATAGGTCATAGGTCCGATGGCCGGAAAGTGTCAAAACCGTATAGCCAATACAGGGCATAAGGGTTATTGGAAATTCTAAGCAAGCCTAAGAAAAATAAAATCCGGAAGAGTTTCAGATATCGGATTGAGGCGCCATAAATTTATACGAGAACTAGACATCTAGGATCACAACATATCCAAAATTTAGCTCATTTTGTGAAAGAATGAGATTGCAATGAATTTTTGAAAATGAGGGTTCTGTAGACGACGTATTCTGTCTTAGTGCGTCATGTGTAGAAAATTTGGCATAACTTGGTTAATCGGGGTTGAAATCTTAATCCATAAAGTGCGATGGAGATTAGACTCATAATAGGATGTGTCATTAAAAATTTAGGTCAAAATACATTGTCGATTTTGAATGGCATGCATTTATCGAAAGTATAGAAAGTAAAATATTGAAACTGAAATAGGTTGTGTTAATTTGTTTTAGGTATACAATGCTAATATAAGAATATACTCGAGGAGAGTGGTAATGAAGGTAAGTAGATTGTACATGCATGTTTTAATATTTTGAAAATGTGCAATGGTTGATTTTGTTTTAAAATGGCAACCGGACTTTTAAAAATGGTGGCCGGAGTTTTAAAATGGTGACAGGAGTTTTGATAACGGTACACGCCACAGTTTGGCGGTAATTTTTTAAAAGGTCAAACGTCGCTATCGCACTTATAAAATATTTATGAAATTTTATCGATGTGTGAAAGTTTGAATGAAATGAAATTGTTTTTATGGTTTAGTCATTAGTTATGTTATTCTAACCTAGCCGAAGCTTGCGTTGGAGGCAAGGCTTGCAGACTAGTAAGAATTCTGTTTAACGCGTTATACGCATGTCTATTATATGAATATGAAAATGTCTGCTTTAAGCGGAACACGTGGTCATGTTCTGAATCCGGGTCACCGTAGGTACAGGTGACACTAACTGACTAAGCCGATCTGAACATATTTGTATTTTATATGAACTTTATGTTTTTGAAAATGTACTTTTTGTTAAGTTTCATATTTTGCACCGCATCGGCTTATAACACATGCATGATTTGCTTACTGAGATGTTTATCTCACCTTTTTATTGAAAAATTCATTTTTCAGATAATAGCACCTAAGGATGACCAAGTACGCAAGCGAGGATATTAGGCGTATTCGTAGTTTTATTTTGATATATGTAACTTGTAAATTAGCTAAGTAATGTGTATGGACTTGTAGGTCAATACTTGAGAATCTATTTGTATTACAAAGAGTTGTATTATATGTACACTTATATGTATAAAGAAAAAGAAAAATTGTGAACTAGAAATGTTTAAGTTTTGTGTAAATAAAGTAATAGTATTGTATAAGGAATGTAAGTTTGTATTTGTAGTTAGTAAGAAACAGGTGTGACAGAAAACAAACCTGATCATGGCAAACTTGCCACCTTTGGGTTGCCTCCCAAGCAATGCATTTGTTTAACGTCGTTAGCCTGGCTCCAAGCTCTCATCAATCATAATAAATTGAATTCCCTAATTGCACCTCCTCAACTGTATGACCCTAAAAACTATCATAAAACAGCTTAAGCCTATGCCTGTTGACCTTGAACACCTTGCTAGTTCCTAAGCTTCGCACTTCAACTACATCATAAGAAAACAATTAATAACTTCAGATGGTCAAATCCAATGAGAAATTAATTTACCATATATTAACTTAAGTCTCAAATTGTAAACCAAGACTTTCTGGCCAATCATAAGTTTCTTTCTAACAATCATCTTATCATGAAATGCCTTGGTCTTGTCCTTATAAATCATTGAGTTATCATAGGCTTCAAGTTATATCTCCTCAAACTTTTGCAATTGAAATTTTCTTTGCTCGCCAGCTTATTTCAAGTCTAAGTTGCAACTCTTCACCTTCCAATAAACTTTGTGCTCCAATTCTACAAAAAGGTGACATGACTTACCAAAAACCAACCTATAGGGAGACATCTTAATAGGTGTTTTGTATGTTGTCTTGTAGGCCTATAATGCATCATAAAGTCTAAGGCTCCAGTATTTTTTGTTCGGCTTTATAGTCTTTTCCAAAATGGATTTAACTTCTCTATTAGATACCTCAGCTTGTTCGTTCGTCTGGCGGTGATAAGTTGAAGATGTTTTTATGAAAAATACCATTCTTTTTCATTAAAACATCCACCGTTCAATTGTAAAAATGAGTCCCCTGGTCACTTATCAGAATGGCTCATGGAATTTCAAACCTGCTAAAATTGTTAGACCTGATAAAACCTACATTAACATTAGAATCGTCAATTCTAATGGCCTTTGCTTCCACCCATTTCAAAATATAATGCACCGCAAGCAATTTATAAACAAAATCAAAAGATGAAGGAAAAGAACCCATAAAATCAATACCCCACACATCAAAGATTTCACAACCAAGTATAAGGTTTTGTACCATCTCATTCCTACTGGTCAAACTACTAGTCTTTTGACATTGTTCATAATTCTTGCAAAATACATAAGCATCACAAAATAATGTAGGCCAAACAAAACCACAATCTAACACCTTTCTAGCTGTTCTTTTAGGACTAAAATGACCTCCAAAAACATAAGTATGACAAAACATAAGGACAAAATGAATTTCAGAGTCAGGCACACATCTCCTAATAATTTAATCATAACAATATTTTCATAAGTACGGATCATCCCACACATAGTATTTAGCCTCACTCTTAAATTTGTCCTTTTAGCTCTAATAAAGTCATCAGGTAAGGTTCTAACAACTAAATAATTTACCAAATCAGCATACCAAGGAACCATACCTTGCGAACAACTGCTCTTCGAGAAAAAATTCTTGCAATGGTTCAAGATTCTTTTCTCTCACTAATTTGCTCAAGTGAACTACAACAAGGTTTTATGCTCCCTTCTTATCCTTGATCTCAAGGTCAAACTCTTGCAAAAGTAAAATTCATCTAATCAATCTTGCTTCAACTCTTTTACTAGCAGATGCTTCAATGTTGCATGATCTAAAAACACAATAACTTTATAACCAAGCAAATATGACTGAAATTTATCTAAAGCAAACAGAATAGTTAAAAGCTCTTTTTTGGTCTTAGAATAATTGCATTTAGCTAGATTAAGTGTCCTCGATTCATAATGAATCACATAAGCCTGCCTGCTAACACTTTGCCCTAAAATCACTCCACCTGCATAATTACTAGCATCGTACATTAGTTCAAATGGCAATCAAGGGGTTGAATTATAGGGGTTGTGGTCAATACAAATTTTAGTTTGTCAAACGCTTCCTTTCACTCTTGCTTGAAATCAAAGAGTGTCTCCTTTTGCAATAACCTAGACAATCACAAAGCAATGTGGGATAAGTTTCTAATAAATTTTCGATAAAAACCTGCATGGCCATGAAAAGATCGTACTTCCCGCACACTTGTGGGATATAGTAAGTTCACAATTAAATCAATTTTAGCTTTCTCTACTTTAATTACCCTATGTGAAATTACATGACTTAAAACAATGCCTTGTTCTACCATAAAATGACACTTTTCAAAATTCAAAACAAGGTTTAATTCTATGCAATGTTCAAGCACACACGATAAATTATCCAAGAAAACATCAAAAGAATCACCATATATTGTCAAATCATCCATGAGCACTTCAATGTAAGTTTTTATTAAATCGAAAAAAAATAACGATAAATTATCCAAGAAAACATCAAAAGAATCACCATATACTGTCAAATCATCCGTGAACACTTCAATGTAAGTTTTTATTAAATCGAAAAAAAATACTTATCATGCATCTTTGAAATATTACTGGTGCATTAAAAAGTCAAAATGGCATTCTTCAAAATGCAAATGTTCCAACTGGGCATGTGAATATGGTTTTCTCTTGAGGAGGTTTTCTCTTGATCCTCAAGTGTAATGACTATTTGATTATAATCAGAATACCCATTAAGAAAGCAATAATGAACCTTACCTACTAACCGCTCAAGCATCTGATCAATGAAAGGTAGAGGAAAATGATTTTTCCATATGACTGTGTTCAACTTGTAATAGTCCATACACATTGGCCATCCACTCTAAATCCTCGCTGGAACCAGCTCATTATCCTGATTTTTTATCATTGTAACTCAAGATTTCTTCAGCACTACTTAGACTGAACTTACCTATTGACTGTCTGATATTGCGTTCATAACTCCCACATTCAACAGGTTCAAAATCTCTTTCTTGACTACCTCTATCATCACAGGATTTAATCTCCTTTGGGCTTTTCGGCTTGGTTTGGAATCATCTTCTAAGAGGATTCGATGCATGGACATTGATAGACTTATACTTTTGATGTCAGTTATAGTCCAACCAATTGTTGTTTTGTGATCCCGTAATACTCTCACAAGTCTTTCTTCTAATGTTAAGGTCAAACCCCTTGCAATGATAACAGGTAATGTGTCACCATCTCCTAAGTAAACATACTTCAGGTGCTCAAGAAGAGGCTTCAACTCCATAACTGGTGTCAGCATCACAGAAGGTAACAAATTTGAGTAAGATAATGGTAACTTAACTTTTTACAAATCATACCTTTTTGGAACTGAAGGTAATGACTGCAATGCCATGATCATCTTCTCAACATTTGGGTTTAGTTTCAATATTGTATCAATGTCCCATAACCCTTAGTTAAGCACCACCTCTAACTCATCTTCATTTCTTAGTTCAAAAACCTCTTGCACAAACACATCAATAACATCAATAAAAAAACACAAATTGAATATCACTAGGATACCTCAGAGCCTCAACTATATTAAATTTGACAATTTCTCCGTCGAACTCCTCGATAAAGGTACTGTCATGAACATTAATCTTCGTTCTAGCAGTTTTCAAGAAAGGTATGCCACGCAAAATTGAGGCAGGATTTTGAGATGCAGTATCCTCTATATTCAAAATGTAGAAATCCGCAGGAAAAATTAATTCATTAACCTGCACCAAAACATTCTCAACTAATTCTTCCAGGTATGCATTAGAACGATCAGCTAACCGAATAATTGCATCAGTTTCCTTCAAAGGGCCTAGTTTTAAAGATGCATAAATTAAATGTAGAATAACATTTATAGATGAATTTAAATCTAACATGGCACGTTCAAATTTAGTATTTTCGATGACATATAGAATAGTAAATGTACCTGGAACTTTGCATTTTTTAGGTAATTTACACTAGATTACTGCTGATACATTTTCACCCACACTGATCTTTTCATCACCTCCAAGATTTCTCTTTGTAGTGCTGAACTCTTTTTTTGAAATTTTGCATACCTTGGAACTTGCTTTATAGAATCAAGCAAAGGAATGCTCACTTGTACCTTTCGTAAAGTCTTAAAGATCTCTCTCTTGTGTTCTTCGTTTCTAGATTTAGATAATCTGCTATAAAAAGGAAGAGGAACATATTTATTAATAGAATTATGCACAATTGGTTGCGAGTTTACCTTGGAAGAATTCACAACATCACTCTTGATCTTCTCCTCTTCATTTTTCTTTTGGGCCGAAACTGGAGTGTCAATCTCTTTCCCGCTCTAAAGTGTAATGGCACTCACATTCTCCCTTAGATTAACAATTGTTTGGGAATGCAATTTCTCATACCTTTGTGCTTCAAGCATGCCTATTGATGTTGCTAGCTGACTAATCTATTTCTCCAAATTTTAAATGTTATTTCTTGCTTCATGTTGAAACTGTTGTGTATTGTTAGCCAACGCTTTAACAATCTCATCAAGGGACATATTTGGGGCCTGATTTGCTTGCTGCCTCGGCTGAAATAGAGGCTGATATCAATTCTAAGTAGCTTGGTTCCCGTAACTAAAATTTGGGAACCTAGATTGTATGAATTGAAGTATGGATCATACTTTCATTGAGGTTGCCCTAGAAAACCTTTAATAGTATTGGCTTGCAGAACTGGCTCTTCCTCTTGTAATATTAGGCACATATCTGTAGCATGACTAGTAATCGAACAAATTTCACATACCTTGTGGCTTGCACATTATTCACTGCCATTTGTCTTGCCAAAGAAGTTAAATCGAAAAGATGATGTTCAAGGCTAGAAGTATTCACTTTGTTAACTTTCTTTGGTATATAATCCATTCTCATCCCAAACTGTTGAGAATTGGCTGCCATGTTTGAAATCAAATTTTTGGCAGCCTCGGGTGTCTTGTCAACCAATGCTCCTCTACTAGCAGCATCAATCATACTACTATTCATTGGTAACAATCCCTTATAAAAAATATTAGATCAAAAGCTGATCAGATATCTGATGAAGAGGATAGTTTGCACACAATTTCTTGAAACACTCCTAATACTTGTAAATAGTCACTCTACTATATTGTCGAATGCCACATTTCTTTTCTGATAATGGCAGCTCGTGAGGTAGGGAAGAACTTCTCTAAAAAAACAAAAATTGCTTCATCTTATTCCAGAATTAATTGAGCCTGATGGAAGATAGTATAACCAATCTTTAGTTGAATCTACCAAGGAGAAAAGAAAAGCCTGCAGCTTGCCTTGCTCCTCTGAAATACCTCCTAGCCTCGTGCTTGAGCACACCACATGAAATTCCTTCAAGAGTTTGTGAGGATCTTTACTTTTAAGACCACGAAAAGTAGGCAATAAATGTATTAGTCCCAACTTTAATTCAAAAGCAGCATCCAAAATAGGAAAATCAATGCACAAGGGTTGGTGATTTAAATCAGGGGAAGCCAACTTCTTTAATGTTCTATTATTTATGATAGCATTATTCATGGCTATATTGATGCTTGGTGATGAATCTGACGCTCTTTCAAAAGTTGGGAAAGCTTGCTCTACCGAACTATGTCTAGCTTCTTTTCGTAATCTGCTCAAAGTTCTTTTAATTTCTGGATTAAAATTTATCTCACCCTAATAAGAGGAACATGTTATAAACCAAAATAAATGTAAAATAAATAAAATAAACCAAAAACTAGAACAAAATGAAATGCAAAATAATGGCTAAAAATACAAAAGTGGCCAAAAACCCTATTAAATTATGGAATTTGACCTCGATAGGGTGGGGTTAATGAATCCTATTTGGATTCACTAGTTTTGATATGCTCATTGTTTTCTTCCAAACAAGTATAGGCTTGCCACCTAATTCTACCGAAAATTCCACTTCAAACAGTGCGGCCGCAAAACCCTTAAAACCGCAATTCTCCACAAAGAAACTTAAAAACACATATTAGCTAATGTTATAAATCACTGAAACAAAAATAAAAATAAGAACACCAAATTTGATTAAAGCTAGTCCCCAACAAGAACGCCAAAAACTTGATGTGAGTTTAATGTACCAATATAAATTATTTTACTTAAATGGTAACAAGGGCAAGTAAAGGTCGAATGTATAGAAACTAGTTAACCAAATTATTGCAAACACAGAAAGGGGATTTTTATCAATTTGCAATGATTCAACAAAATTAATTAAAACATAATATTAAATAGAAGAATTCAAATGAAGAAAGTTTTAATTCAAGGAAAAACTAACCATAGTTATATATTGATCAAACTTCTAAATATTTGTTTCTATGCAAATATTTAGCCAAAGATTACCTACAAGCGAAGATAATTCTTAGCTTTTCTATAATCATTAATTTGAGCCCAGCACACAAATTAATTTTTATCAATAATTCAATTAGTATTAAGCAATCCGCATAGATTTATTGATAGTAAAACACACTAGGAAGGAGTTAAAGATGAATAACAATCCAAAAAGCGTAAAATTATTTAATTCATTCTATGATTCCTTTAAGCATTTAATAAAAACTTGGATTATAATTGTTTTGCCTAATTGCTAACATTAACCGAATAACATTACAATCATGGATTATCGATTTAGTTTAGCTATAGATTCAACATATAAAACAAAGAAACATTGATATTCGAATAAAAAAATTAATTAAATTGAAGAACAAAGTCTCATAATATTATTAACCAGGTTGTTAGAAGCCCTTGAATCAAAAATAAAATATTTAGTGAAAGAGGCAGTAGAAGAAAGAAAAGCTTAAAAATTGTGTTTTTTTGTTTTCTACCCTAAACACTTGTTTATATATCCCTTTCAAAAACATACACAGTTAAACCCTAAATTTGTGCTAAGTGTTGTAATAAATTCTGAGCATAATAAGACCATTTTTGGGCTTTTGTATCTTTATAAAAGTTGTATCCCTACTTCTTATATTTTCAACGCATCTGGTCTCACCCAAAACCAAAATATGCACTCAAGTTATGTGTCAAATACTGGTCCATACAACATTTCAAGCGAGATTAGAACTCTATTATCACCTTTTGGACTATTTTCAAACTACCAATAAATTGATCAGGGCTTGGGTCTCTTCATTGTAATTGTAGGTCTAGATGTTTAAATGAATGTTAATTTTTTAATCATCTAACTTGGACTTCTGAATCTCTAGTTATGGCTTTTTAAAGCTCTAGAGGTCGAATGGAAACCCTTCTTCAATTAGGATTTGGACTTGCTTTCTAAACCATGAATTTGACAAATCGTTTGGAGACCCAAACAAACTTGAAATTCAACAAACCAGACTTTTCTAGAAAGGTTAAGATGTTCACTTCAAGTTTACTTAAGAACACTTTTACATCCAGCCATTGATTCATTAACACATTCCTGCAAATGCCTTACACATAAAAATTAATATAATTAAACACTATAAGACATAAAACATGGAAAACATACCAAATGTAAGGAGAAATAAATATAAATTACAGTTCTATCAATTTTCGACATTGCAAAATAAATTAGAGCATATATAATACTTCAACAATACTTCAACAAGTCAACTTTAATGAAAATATCATCAAGGTATAGTCGACATTCAAACAAACCAATCAATATTCAATCAAAATAATCCACTATGCATCCAAACTACAATAAAGATACCAAGTTAACAAAACCCAATTGAAGGATACTAAAATGAAAAAAAAAGTTTATTTAATTAATCCATCTTAAATTTAGAATTGAATCTAAAACAATAAACCAATACACTATAACATAATTCAAACAAAAAGTTGGTCAATTGAAGCCAAATGCTAAAATATTGCATCAAACATCACAACAAAAATCTTGATACATTTTTGTACTCAAAGATAAAGCCTAAACACAAATTCACTAAACCTAACTAAAACAAATCAATATAATCATTGCCCCCTCCAGTAATGATGATGTACCAGATTATCATAATAGAATATAAACAATATTATAAAACCTATAAAGTAGTCAAGTTAGCTCCACAAAGTACAATCCATTCAATAGTCAAAAGAAGTAAAACCTGTAAAACTCAAACTAAACTTTAAATCAGCACAAAATATTTATAAGGATAAAACTTTAAATTTTTTTTTTTCGGTCTAGCTATTAATGTAAACTATAAATTGAAGAAAATATATTATTTGGAATGTCTGGCCAATTTTGGAACCTTTTCATTTTAGTTGTATTGGAGCATTTATATTAAAATTAAGTCATTTTCACTTAAAGTAATGGTAAAGCATTTTATCCAGTCATCTATTTCACATCTTCACTGAAGCTCTACCAAAAATATCTAATGAGCAAAATTTTTCCTTTTTTCTATTTCTAATACAGATTCTAGAAGTCTAGGTAATTAACCCTCACTTAAATCACTATATATGCGATAGAAGAGGCATATAAAGTCCTATTAATTATTTATTTTCTTCCCTCTTTCCACTTTAAGCTATTTTCCTACACATTTCCTTTGTTTTCACAATGAAATCAAGTAAGCAATCACTAATGCAAATAACTTCAACTTTCCATTTGAGTATATGGAACTTAGCACTTTAACACTTCATCCAATCAAGCAACATAAATTAGATTATGAGATGCATAACTTAATAAGATTGTGACATACAAAACCTTCAATGATATTTCATAGAGCATAAACATATTTCTAGTGCCTATTTATATTCAACCTACCTTTTGACCAACTGACCAAGGGCAAAGTATAACTTGCACAGAAACGTGCTTGAAAAAATGGCAAGTCTCATTAGTGTTCATGATCCTATCTTAAAACTCATAAATTTGTATGTGCCTGGTATAGGAAACACAAGTGATTGCTATATGGAATAAGTAAGAAGTATGAAATGTTCAATTGGTGATGTAACGAAAGAATCAAACAACATCATACTAAAGATTAAGCATGGAAAGAATGAAATTAGAGAATTATTAGGAAGTACGTAGACAATATAACTGTATATATAAAGTGCAAATCTCCATGATACCAACACTGCCATCGTTGTTCATATTATTCATTACCGGTGCAAGAATTAACGGGTTTGAGCTTGAAATTTTTGAATCATACTATAATATTGAAGAAAATGAAGCACCTTAGTTGTCATTCATTATCGAAACCCAAAATCATTCAAACTTGGTACTTAATTCTAACATAGGTAAGCTCAATAACGCCAAGAAAGCATAGTAAAACATGGTAAAATCAAGAATTACCACCATAACAAATACTAAATATTGCCTAAATTGACTGTTAATTTGCAATTTTAGTATCAGCCACTAAGTAGTTATCTTGGAGCTGCACATAATACACATTACTTTTTATTCCTTTAAAGTGGGAGGGCAAAGATTAAACCTATAATTGCACAATATTTGGCTATTCACTATTGTGTCAATTGTTGTTCTTAAATAATAATGTTGCATATAAGATCTTATAGTTATTTTTGAAAAAAAAACTAAAAAATGAAAGAAAAATGTAAATTACCCCAATGACAAATAAACAATGAAACAATAAGAAGAAACAAAGTAATACATACACACACACACACATATATATATTCACAGATATATATACATACATATACATATATATTGTAGAACCCACCAAATTCGGTATACTTTAAATGTATTCGATTCCAACAATAATAAATTTTTTTTTCGGACGCGTTAGGGTGAGAATGAAATTTAAAAAAAAAAAAGTATGTATACATAGTAGAATTGACACTTAGGTAATAAAACATCATAGATACATATATAGACCTAAGTACATGATTTTATTTTTCTTGTATTTTCAAGATAATTATAAATAATGTAAG
>JAXCLQ010071723.1:0-11452 GCA_035584115.1 Cedrela odorata
AGCTTGGTGAGCTTGGTGAAGCTTAAACCAAAGCTTAAAAATCCCAACGAAGTCGGAACCGTCATCGTCAACACCGATGTTTGTAGACACCCAAGGAAGCAACCCAGTTGCTATTCAGGATTGCACAACAAAGAAGTAAGAATCTTATCTTTGTTTTTGTTTTTGTTTTTGGAATAGAGCATGATTTTTGAAACCCAAAACATGTATGTGTGCATGTCCATATCACATGGGAGCCTATTCCGCAGATTTATGAAGATAGCCATGGCTTCCCTGTTGCGGTTGCGAGCCCAGAAGTTCATTTCGTGCGTTGTGCTTTTGTTGCTCACGAAAACAGATCATACTCAAGCTCACTGTTCCATTTAGGATTGATAAGTCAATTGGGTTCTGAACCTTATCCCACTTGTGAATCCTGTCTTCAAGGGAAGATGACTAAATCGCCTTTGTTGGATAAGGGAAAGGAGTCGACGAAGTTCTTGAATTGATATATAGTAATGTATATGGTTCATTTAGTGAAATGGCCAAAGGAGGTTTCTCACACTTTATAACCTTTACCATTGATCATTCACGGTATGGTTATGTGTACTTATTGAAGTATAAATCTGAATCTTTTTAAAAGTTCAAAAAATTCAAAGTTGAAGTTGAGAAACAGACAAGAAAGAGTATTAAAATTTTACGATCTGATCGTGGAGGTGAATACTTAAGTATTGAATTTCTAAAATTTCTTAAAAACAATGGTATACTTTCTCAACTTACATCTCCTTATACACCACAGCATAATAGTGTATCGGAAAGGAGGAATCGTACTTTATAAGATATGGTACGATTCATGATGAGCTTCACTGACTTACCTACATATCTTTAGGGATATGCCCTAAATACCCTAATTTACGTCTTGAATAGGACTCCATCTAAAGCTGTTCTTAAGACACCGTATGAGATATTGTATGGAAAGCTTTTAAGCTTCAATTATATGAAGCCTTGAAGATGTCCAGCTTATGTTAAATTAGTTAACACTAAGAAGCGGATGATAAGTTTGAAAAAGGTTGATTCATTGGATATCCTAAAGATAGTTTAGGATATTATTTATACTTTCATGTTGATCGAAAGGTTCTAATTAGTAGAAAAGCACAGTTCCTAGAAAATCAGTTCATTAAGGACGGTGGTGTAGGTAGAAAGATTGAGCTTTCAGAGGAGTCTGAAAAGCTTGATGATGACCAACCTCATATGGATGACCCTATTGATGCGAATGAACTAGTTCGATTTAATCCTCAGTGTTCTATAGACTGAACTCTTTGTAGATCTAGTAGGATATCACGCCCTCCTCAGAGATATTATTTCCCTTTTGAAGATAATTATGAATCATTTATGATTAGAAAAGATATGCAGAGGGAAGATCCTAGAACTTATGAAGAGGCGATATTAGATATCGATTTTGGAAGATGGCTTGAGGCCATGAAATCCGAGATGGAATCCATGTATGCTAATTAAGTGTGGTCACTTGTTGACCCATCAGAAGGAATTATTCCTATCAGTTGTAAATGTGTTTACAAATAAAAGATTGGCAAAGATAGAAAAGTTGAGACTTTTAAAACTAGGTTAGTGGCAAAGGGTTAGAATCAGAAACAAGGTGTTGATTTTGATGAAACCTTTTTGCCTGTAGCCATGCTAAAGTCTATTCGGATATTACTTGCTATTATGGCTTATTATGACTATTAGAGATGGCATATAGATGTAAAGACAACCTTCATTAATGGTTTCATTGAGGAGTCTATATACATGCAACAGGCAGTTGGGTTTGTTGCCTCTGTTGATAGTCATATGGTTTGTAAGTTGCATAGATCTATTTATGGATTAAAGCAAGCTTCCAGAAGCTGGAACATATGATTCGATGATGTAGTCAAATCGTTTGGTTTTATTAAGAATATTGATGAACCTTGTGGCTACAGAAAAGAAAATAACAATGCCATCACATTTCTTGTATTGTATGTAGATGACATACTACTTATGGGTAACAATGTAGGCATGTTATCTGAGACTAAATTGTGGTTATCAAATGTTTTCTCCATGAAAGACTTGGGAGAAGCAACCTTCATTTTGGGTATTCGCCTCTATAGAGATAGAACGAAACAAATGATAGATCTTTTCCAGAGTCTCTACATAGATAAAGTGCTGAAGAAGTTGAGTATGGATTGCTCTAAAAGGGGTGTCTTACCCTGTAGTCATGGCATACATCTCTTTCGAGAGATAGGACACAAGAATGAAGCTGAGCGTGAGTGTATGCACAAAATTTCTTATACTTTGGCAATAGGTAGTCTTATGTACGCCATGTTGTATACTAAACCTGATATAGCGTATGCTGTGAGTATTACGAGTCGATATTAGGCAAATCTAAGATAAGAACATTGGACTGCGATAAAAAAGATCTTTAAGCACTTGAGAAGAATTAAGGATTTAGTATTAACCTATGGAGGAGGTGAGTTAAAACTTGAAGGTTATATGATTCTGATTTCCAATTAGATGTGGGTGATAGAAAGTTTATTTCTACATTTGTCTTCATATGTAATAGAGGTGTTGTTTGTTGGAAGAGTTCTAAATAGACTACCACAGCTGACTCCACTACAGAAGCTACGAAAGAGGCTGTCTGGATTTGTAAGTTCGTAACAGAACTCGAATTGGTTCTTTCCATAATTGACCGAGTAGTTTTGTACTGTGACAATAATGGAGCCATAGCTCAGGCTAAGGAGCCAAGGTCTCACCATAAGTTTAAACATATTCAGAGGAAATACTACTTGATCAGAGAGTTTATAGCAGATAAACACTTGGTCATGCAGAAAACCCCGTCTATGGATGACGTTTCAGACCCAGTGACTAAGCCGATGACACAGTAGCAACTATATCACTACCTGGAAAGGATGAGTATTGGATACCAGGGTGATTGGTTTTAGTGCAAGTGAGAATTTGTTAGAGATATGCCCTATAACCAATCATGTCATATAGTTCAAGGATATCACTCCTTGTATACTATATATATTTATGTAATTAATTGTAAATTATTTATGTTTAATAAAATGACGTTTTATATCATTTTGCATTTACAGTTGCTTTAATAAATAATTAATGAAGAATGAGATCTCGTGATGTGTTATGATGTCAAGACTTTATCTGCAAAGAGTTGTAGATATGAGTACAGAGTTTTGATTTGAATACATCCGAATCAGTTCCCGATTGAAATGATGTCATATGAGACTATGACATTGTATGACTGATATGTTTGATGCTGCCAAGAATTAGTATTGAATGCTAATAGTTGGGTGACGAGTTTTATGTTATAAGAGTATAAACATGGGTAATACGTTGGAGAACGTGTTACTGAACGTGACTAAACGTGACGAATCACATGAGTGATTATCCACAGTTAATGAAGTGTCACAAAGCCATACTAGTGTACCACTAGTCCTTTAACTTAAGATATCATGGCTGCATTTGCATTAAGGCATATCGTTCACTTGTCTATATTGCACCGAGCTAGCCACGCCTGGTGAAAGAAGTTTACTGGCAATGTGTTCTTAGTATGAGGATAGGTGATGACCAAGATGGAATTTGCTAGTTCAGATATTTGGAACTTAAGATCCTAGGCGGGGATGTCATATATGAGAAATGAAATTTCTGGCCAGAGTATGTGTTTCTGGAAAGGTGTTTTCAGATATATGATTCTCATATATGATTTGAGATCCTGTTCCTATGATTGAGTTAGGGGTTTGACAATTCTATGACCCGTACTCGATTAGGAGTCAACAATAGAAGGATTTTACTACATGTATGTACGACTATATGGGTTCATTTATTAGTGTCTGGGGATCATGGCATCTTACTAGAGGTTGCGCATGATCAATGGGAACTTCAGCTACAAGGAGTTGTACTGAAGTTATATGAAAGGGTTTATATTCGCTTATGTTCAGTTCACGGTAAACTCAAGCAGTCACAAACATATGGGTTACTTGTTGATTATGGTTATTACCATATACAATATTTATTAAGTATGTTAATAATATTGTTACAATACTTGATCAGATGTAAATTTAATTCTTTATTGTAAAGAATTAATTTCTTGGCCAAAACGTGCTAGCACATGTGTGCGTGAAAAATATTTCTATAATAATTCGGATTACGTAAATATGATTTATGGACATTTAGAAACTAAGAAAAAAATATTTTTGTCATAAGGGTATTAATAAATAAATAATTTATTTGTTAATGATTAAATAATTTTTATTTGATCAATTGATTATTGGTTGACAAAAGAAACCATATGATGTTGCCAAGTGTCTTTTTACAATTAATGTTTGAAAGTCAAATATTGTTAAGTAATTAAAATAATTATATATATGATCTAATATTAAATTGTAATAATTATATTTTATTTTATATTGTATAAAATGAAATAAACACTTTCTCTATTTTAAAATATCTTAAATATATATATATATATATATTAATATGATTAATATATATTATATGTTGAGATATTTTTGGTACATTAATTAGATTAATGCAAATTAGATTGGATTTGGAATCTATCCATAGATGAGTGCCATGTCGAATCCACTTACTTTGTTATTGAACAAAGTGCTTGGATAAAAACATGGACACATGACATTTTTGGTTTTGTGAAAACATAAAAATTGAAATTTGGGTTTTAAACCAAATAGTGAGCACACTTGGTTTTTACGTTTTGAGAAAACAGAGAGAAACCAAATACTATTCATCTTCTTCTCTTTTTTCTCATAAAGACCATTGGTGAATGGTGATGAATTTGTGTTTTGAACAAAACTCAAAAAGAGAAGAAAGAAGAGAATAAAGAGAGAAAGAGAAAGAGAGGAAAGAAGTGAAAGGAGTTTCACAAATTGCTTCTTCTTACACAAAGTTTCCAAATACGAATCTAGGTAACTGGAACTCGTTGCTAACAACCCCGTGTGTGCGACTCGCCACAAAGCTAACCAGTAGCTTATTCCGGAATCAACATTATGGTATGTGTACCTTACACATGTTGATCATTTGTTTAAATTGTTTAAAATTTTAAAATGCTCATACATACATGTCTTGGTCCATGGGTGAGCCTTTTCCGCAATTGCCATGTGACGGCAGTGGCTTCCTTGTATCCAGTTCGGCTGAAGCGCGCTAGGCCTAACCGAGTTTCCTTCAAAATATACCTACATTTTCTGAACTACTATATCCAAAAGAGTTAGTTGTCCATGAAGTGACACAAGTCGCTAATATGACATTTGTCCATGAAGTGACACAAGTCACTAAAATGACATTTGCCCATGAAGTGACCAAGTCCATGAAGCGACATTTGTCCCTAAATAAGCAGTTAACCATATAAAAACCCAAAAATTCAAAAAATTCAAAAAATCTACAAATTATGCATCTACAAAAAAAAGTGGGATCGTAATGAAAAAATCATCGACAATGTTTTATCTTTTACAACAGCTATTGAAAATTTGAAAGATGATTATGACCCACAAACTATTATTGCTCTCAGTGGAAAGAAACAATTCAACCAAAATTGACTTAACTTGCCAAATGTGAAGTATTTTGATCTGTAGTCTAGACACTTGAAGATGTCAAACCCATTGGATAAAAATGGGTATTTTTAAGGAAACGTAATGAAAACAACGAAATAACAAGATATAAAGCACGAATCGTTGTTCAAGGTTTCTCCTATAGATACAATTACGTTTTAATTTTTGATATGCTTGGTAGTCTCAAAAAGACTTGATGTGCGTTTTATAAATGTAGTTATAAATTATTTATATGAGTCATTTAACCCTGATATCTATATGAAAATCCTTGAAGGATTCAAAATGCTTGAAGCATATAAATCAAAAGATCCTAGTTTGTTTTCAACATCCAAACATGCTTCTATCATCAAATACATGTTACCATAATATGACTAAACATTATTCCATATGTAATCAACATCTTAAACATACTTTAAGTATGATTATCAAAGGAAAAAAAAAATTCTCACAAATTCCTAATTTGGCCGAATTCATCACATGGTTTATTCATGGTTTTTCAAGCTTTAATCAAGCATCCACAAGCATAAACAAAGCCTTAATCATGCTCTGATACCATTTGAAGGTTTTGATTAAGGGATTAGCATGCAATTAGGGATCTATTTCACCAAATTAAACAAAATTAAAGTTTAATCACCAACCTTTGGTTATGTGTGATGAAGATGAACCTCTCAAATGTTAGATCTCGTAGAGAATTAAACTTTTGATCTTGAATCAAAGCTTGGCCAAATGGATGGAGAAAATGAGCTTATTATATTTTTTCTTTTCAATTTTGGAAAATATCAATTCTCTCTCTCAAAATTGGAAGATGACCCATTTATATATTTTTTGCCTCATTTACTTAAATGCTTTCATTTTCTTAATCAAAGGCAAATACTCCCAAAAGCTTGTCCAACAAGTTTTGTAATAGTAAAAAATAAAATGACAAGTTTAACCTCATTAAATAATTTAATGTCAAACTTGTCCTAAAGCTAGTCAAACCAATTTTGACTAACTTTATTTAATTCTATTTATATTCTTTAATATTAATAAAATAAAATAATTTACATTAAATTATATTTGGATCATTTAATTAAGCTATCGTATTTGTTAAACTATTTAACCTGTAAACCGTTTACATTTTTCGACCAAATATTATCTTCGAGAGTGCTAGCTTTCTTATGGATAATATTTATTCTATTTATTAGTCATAATAAGCTTAAGTTATTGGTTATGATCTCTCGGGTTTACTATGGTGTTAGTATTGAGTCGGAACCGAACTATTCGATTCTATTTCGAACTCTTTGAAACTCAACGATTACGGTTAATATCTATTAATATGCCATAGTCCCTAAACCACAATGAAGAAAGTCCTCATCCAATCGTTTATTATCGATTGTATATACCATGTAGGTGATATCCTTTCATTCATCTAATTCCAACTAAGTTAACGCTCATGGGAGTCAAAACTCTAAACTCAGCATCCTTTCAGATTATTAGAAACTCTTTCATGTGACTAATATTTTTCCCTGGCTAGGAGTTTTATTTTCAAGAGTTTATCGCTTTCCGATTGGGAACTCAAATTTAGATTGAGTAAACGAAAACTCAAGATCATATGTATCGAGTCAACGGATCTCATATTGATAATCACTCGCATCTCAATATAAACAACACATGACCAAACTATTTTATTGTGCAAGACGTGATTAGTCTCGTATTTTTACACCATATGAACCACGTGCAACCATATCGGATGCCGACTATGATGTCTCAGGTCAAAAGACTACTTTGTACACTATTGCAATTAAATGACAAATCATTAATTGCATACATTTCATATGATTCATCATTGATTTGGTCACGTTTGAAAAATAGTTCTCTAACTACTAACCCATAATAATGCCTTAATGACATGACTATCATTGTCATCTGCACTAATATCATCTCATGATATTCACCAGAGGCATTCAGTATGCCCACTATTCAATATCGATGCCTGGTCGATACCACTCTCGTGAGGAACAGTTTAGATAATCAAATTATCTAGGCAATTCATATGCATACTTTATTCATTAGTATGAAAAGACAGAGGAAACATCATATGCAAATGAACAAGAAATAATTTCTTTATAAAAAAATATGTACAGTACATATTACAATATGTGATTCAATGCAAAATACCCAAAATCGATGACACTAACATCTTTTACATTACATATTGGTAATATAAAGTTGTTCAAATTGATGAATGTAATTGACTAAGACCCAAAATATTTATTATAGTGAATATGGTAATAAAGAGTTGTTACATTGAGACAACTTCACTATATAGTATATTCGTAAAAAGATTCCTGGTCATAGGTTAACTAACATGGGTCGATCATGTTATTGAAACTAAATTAAGTATTATTTCAAATTCATATTCTTGGATTATTAATTCAGCTTCTACCTCACATATTTATATGTCGTTATAGAACCTTCACAGTAAATAATTATTGGAGAATGGTGCAGTGACATTGAAGATGACAAATGGAGCAATGGTTGCTGCTACCTACTTAGGGATATGCAGACTAGTTTTGCCTTCAGCCATACTTTGTATTGTACAAAGTTATGTATTTTGATACAGCCAATAGAAATATTCTATCTTTCAATCTATTGTATAAGTAAGGTTACACTTTTACTTTTGATGGATGTAAATGTTGTATTTATTTTAAAAAATAAATTAGTTGGCACTGGTCTAAATATAAATGGATTGGATGTTTTTGAGACAAATGAAATTAACATGACAAATAACATTAATAAGAAAATATTTAGAAATGAAATCAATTCAGGATTAATATAGCATCATAGATTAGGTCATACTTGATAGAAATGGATTATGAAGATGGGCATTGATGGACTTATAGGACCATTGGGTTTTGAATCTTACTTAACTTGTGAATCCTATTTTCAAGGAAAGATGACCAAATCACCTTTTACCAGTCAAGGAAAAAAACCAATGAAATTTTTGAATTAATCCACACAGATGTGTGTGGGCTATTTAATGAAATGGCTAGAGGAGGTTTCTTATATTTCATAACCTTTATTTATGATTATTCATGATATGGTTATGTGTACTTATTAAAGTATAAATATGAATTATTTGAAAGGTTCAAAGAATTCAAAGCAGAAGTAGAGAAATAAATAAGAAAGAGAATTAAAATTCTATGATCTGATCGTGGTGAAAAATACTTAAGTACTGAATTTCTAGATTTTCTTAAACTTAACTGTATAATCTCTCAACTTACACCTCCTTATATACCTTAGCATAATGGTGTATTAGAAAAGAGGAATTATACCTTACTTGATATGGTATGGTCTATGATGAGCTTCACAGATTTACCTACATATCTTTGGGGATATGCCTTGAATACTGCAATATACATCTTGAATAGGACCCCATCTAAAGTAGTTACCAAGCCATCATATGAGATATGGCATGGGAAGCTACCAAACTTCAATCACATGAAGCTTTGGGGTTGTCTAGCTTACGTTAAAATTGTTAAACCTGAGCAGTTGAACCTAAAATCTAAAAAAGGCTGATTCATTGGATATCCTAAAGAAAGTTTGGGATATTATTTCTACTTTTATACTGATCAAAGAATTTCAATTAGCAGACACACACAGTTCCTCGAGAATCAGTTTATTGAGGAAGGTGGAATAGGTAGAAAGATTAAGCTCTCAAAAGAGTTGGATAGCTTGATGTTGACGAACTTCAAATGGATGAACCTGTTGATACAAATGAACCTGTTCATATAGATAAACATGTTCAATATGATTATCAGCCTTCTATATATCAACCTCTTAGAAGAACAATTAGAATATTACATCATCCGCAACAATACTTCTTCCTTTCTAATAATGATTTTGAATCATTTTTGATACAGACAAAATGTAGAGGGAAGATTTTAGAACCTATGAAGAGGCGATTTTAGATATCAATTCTGGAAAATGGCTTGAGGCCATGAAATCCGAAATGAACTCCAAGTATGCTAATGAAGTGTGGTCACTTATTGATCCATCAGACGGAATTGTCTTTATTGGCTGTAAAGATCACTTACACTACTAATACGAAGAATGTCCAATTGACAGTAAAGTACAATTACCATTTGGACATTTCTACCGTGAGTCAATTCAGTGAACTCATTCTCTAATGAGTACTTATACACTTGCCTTAGTGTCGCCACATAAATGGTGTATGAGAATAACCACCTTTTTAATAAACAGGCATAGTATGTACCAATTTATTTGTACTATAAAGGCCTACTTTGCAGTCCTATGACTGAGAATGTTTAAAAATGATGCATTTGATATATCTATCTCATAAGTATGATCTCATTATAATTAGATATATATTGCAAACATTCTATCAACTTCATCATTGTACATATAAACATGTAAATTAATGATGAAAGAATTTGCCATAAAATATTCATTTCATTACTAAAAGATAAAATTTACAAGAGATAATACCCATCACAACAACTTGTGATTGGCTTTAGGGCATAACTCTTACAATTTGATCCAGTATCTTTGTATTATGATAATAATGGAACTATAGTATAGGCTAAGGAACTTAGGTTTCACCAAAAGTCTAAGCATATTTAGTGTAAATATCACTTGATTAGAGAGTTTATTGTTGATAAACAACTGATCGTGCAGAAGACATTGTTAGCAGATAACATGACAGACCTACTAATTAAGCCTATGACAGAACAACAATTGAATCACCATATTGAGAAGATGGATATCGAGTACCACGGTATTAGCTCTAGAGCAAGTAGGAGTTTGTTAGAAATATGCCTTATAACCAATCGTGTCATACGGTTCAGGAATATTACTCATTTGTATATATATATATATATATATATATTTGAAATTAATTGTAAAGTTGTTTACAATTAATAAAATGATAATTATTTCATTTTGCATTTGTTTAGTTACTAATTTTAATTTTATATTTAATGCAGAATGAGATTCTGTGATGTATGTATCGAGACTCTATCTACAAAGAGTTGTAGATATGAGTACAGAGTCTCAGATTTAAATACATTCGAATCAGTTCCTGATTGAGGTGATGTCACTAGGGACAACGACATTGCATGACTGGCTTATTTTGTTGTTGCCACTGATTAATATTCAATGCTAATAGTTGGGTGACTTTTCTCATGTCACAAGAGTATAAACATGAGTAATATGTTTGAAAACGTGTTAGTAAATGTGACCAAACGTGACAAATCACATGGGTGACTATTCATAGTTAATGATATGTTACATACCCGTACTAGTGTACCATTAGTCTTTTGACTTGAGATATCACGACTGCCCTCCTCACTGAGGCACATCGTTCACTTGTGTATATCGCATCAAGCTAGCCAGACCTAGTGAAAGAAGCTCGATGGCAATATATTCTTATTTTGTGAGGACAAGTGATGATCAAAATGGAATCTGTTTGCTTAAATATTTGAGTTGAGATCCTAAGTGGGATACACGAAAATCAAATCTCTGATCAGAGTATGTGATTTTCAAAAATAACTTTTGTAGATATATGAATCCTATATATGATTGAGTTTCCAATCCTATGATCGAGTTAGGAGTTTAACAACACCATGGCTGGCATTTGATTGGTAGTCGACAGTAGAAAGACTTTACTACACGTAAGTGCGACTATATGGGTTTATCTGGAAATATATTCTGTAACACCCCATTCTCATACTTATTCAATTAATTATTATTACATAATGCTACATCATTTCATACAAAGAATGTTACTATTACATAATTCTTAAATGTTTATCATATCATAATTCCTTACACATACATAGAGTTATCTACATAACAAGTTATAAATCTTA
>JAXCLQ010071725.1:0-11448 GCA_035584115.1 Cedrela odorata
TATATTTTATGATTACTTTAATCATATTAAAATATAATAATAATATATCAATATTATTGCATCCGCAAATTATATTTGCCGTATCCCAAAATTAAACTGAAATATTTTTCACGCATACGCGTGCTAGCGCATCAATGCCGAAAAATATATTCTTTACAATAAAGAATCAAATTGCTACTTGATCAATATTTGTACAATATCATTAACTAGTTAACGATTATTGTATAGTAGCAATAGCCATCATCATTAAGTAACCGACTATGTGCGTGGCCTCCTAAGTTCACTGTGAGCTGAACATTGGTGGACACGAACTCCTTCGTATCTCTTCGGTACAACTCTCTATAACCAAAGTTCCCAATGATTATGTGCAACCTCTAGCAAGATGTCACAACCTCCAAACACTAATGAATCCATATAGTCGTACATATATGTAGTAAAGTCTCTCTGTTGTCAACTCCCGATTAAGTACGGGTTATGGAATCGTCAAATCCCTAACTCAATCATAGGAACAAGGTCTCAAATCATATACGGGAATCATGTATCCAAAAACATTTTTCTGGAAACATGTACTTTGGCCAGAGATTTCATTTCCCATGTATGACATCTCTGCCTAGGATCTCAAGCTCTAATATCTGAGCCAGTAGATTCCGTCTTGGTCATCACCTATCCTTTTACACTTAAACACATTGCCAGCAAGCTTCTTTCACAAGGCGTGGCTAGCCCAATGCTATATACACAAGTGAACGATATGCTTCAGTGCGGAGGGCAGCCGTGACACCTAAGGTCAAAGGACTAGTGGTACACTAGTATGGCTGTGTGACGTATCATTGACTGTGGATAATCACCTATGTGATTCATCACGTTTGGTCACATTCAGTAACACTTACCTTAATGTATTATTCACGTTTATACTCTTGTGACATTAGACTCGTCACCCAACTATTAGCATTAAATACTAATTCTTTGCAGTATCAAACATGCCAGTCATGCAATATCATACTCTCATATGACAGTACCTCAACCGGGAACTAATTCGGATGTATTTAGATCAGACTCTATACTCATATCTACAACTCCTTGCAGATATAGTCCTGACGTCATAATACATTACGGGATCTCATTCTGCATTTTATATATAATATATACGCAACTATATATGCAAAAGGATATAAATGCCATTTTATTAATCATAAACTAATTTACAATAAATTACAAAGTTATATATATATAAGGATGATATCCCTAAACCGTATGACACAATTGGTTCTAGGGCATATCTCTAACAAGAGATAGATGACTCACTCAACTTGGAGCTAGTGGGATATTCATATCATTGGGTTTGGAACCAAGTAAGATATACAAGTTACATCGATCCATTTATGGATTAAAGCATGCTTCGAGGAGTTAGAACATCCGGTTTAATGATATAGTCAAATCATTTGGCTTTATCAAAAATTTGAATGAACTTTGTCTATACAAATGGGTTAAAGATCATGCTATTACATTCCTAATATTATATTTAAATGATATATTATTGATGAGTAATGACGTAGGCATGATGTCAAAGGTTAAAATCTGGTTATCTAGAACATTCTCCATGAAATATTTGAGAGACGCGACCTATGTTCTCGGAATTCGAATCTATAGAGATAGATCAAAAAAGATAATTGGATTATCCCAAAAGTTGTACATTGAAAAGATACCGAAAAGGTTTAGTATGGAGAACTCTAAGAGAGATCTCTTGCCCTTTAATCATGGTCTACATTTTTATAAAGATATGGGTCCAAATACTGATGAAGAGCGGCAACGGATGCGTGGCATACCCTATGCATCAACTATTGGTCTGATGTATGCTATACTATATATAAGACGTGATATTGCATATGCTATAAGTGTTACTAGCATATCAAGCCAATCCTAGGGATAAAAATTGGTGGACAGTTAAAACAATTCTTAAGTACTTAATAAGAACTAAAGATTTGATTATGAGTTATGAATCTTAAGAGTTAAGCATTCATAGGCACTTAGATTTGGATATTAAATCGGATATGGATGATCACAAATCTATATTTGGTTTTATATTTTTATGTAATTGAAGTACTGTTAGTTGGAAAAGTTCCAAATAGACGACAACAGCTAACTCCATTATAGAAGCTGAATATATTACTGCTTTAGAAGCAGCTAAGGAGGCAGTTTGGATGCGAAAGTTCGTATCTGAACTTGGTGTGGCTCTTAGCATAGCTTATCCAATAAACATGATAATACTGGTGCTAATGCAAAAGGCAAAAGAACGAAGAGCACACTAGAAATCTAAACATATCCAGTGCAAGTATCACATTTTGAAAGAGTTTGTTGGTGCTAGAGATATTGTCATTCAGAAGACACCTTTAGCCGAGAATGTTGATGACCATCTCATTAAAACGATGACACTGAAGCAGCTAGACCATCATCTTGAGAAGATAGGTATTTGATAGAACAACGAATGACTTTAGGGCAAGTGGGAGTTTGTTAATGTAGTATGCCCTAAAACAATTAGTGTTGTTAGTTTTTGACATTTTGCATTGAATCATATATTGTAATATGTACTGTACATATTCATTTATCAAGAAATATTGTTTGTTCATTTGCATATGCTGCTTTCTCTGTCTTTTCATACTAGTGGATAGAGTATGCGTATAAATTGCCTAGATAATTTGTTTATTTAAACCATTCTTTACAAGAGTAGTATCGACCGAGCATCGATACTGCATAGTGAGCATACTGAATGCTTCCGATGAATATCATGAGATGATCTTAGTGCAGATGACAGTAATAGTTATATCATTAGGACATTAATATGAATTATCAGTTAAAGAACTGTTTTTCGAGCTTGACAAAAGCAATGATGAATCACATGGAATGTATGCGGTCAATGATTCATAATTTGATTGTAATAGTGTGCAAAGTAGTCATTTGTCCTAAGATATTATAGTCGACATCCGATATGGATACTCATGGTTCATATGGTGTATAAGTGCAAGACTAATCACGTTTTACACAATAAGTCGGTTTAGTCATGTGTTGTTTATGTTGAAATACGAGTGATTATCAATATGAGATCCGTTAACTCGATACATAGGATCTTAAGTTTTTGTTGACTCAATACGAATTCGAGTTCCCAATTGGATGTTAATAAATGCCTAAAAAGAAAACTTTTGACTAGAAAACAGTATTAGTCACACAAAAGAGTTTCGTGGTGGCAAGTTCAGCGCATAGTGACAAATGATTCGAATAGATAATGAGTTTAGGGTTTTGACTTCCATGAGTTATAACTTAGTCGAGATTAGAAAAATAGAATGATATCACCCACATAGTATATACAATCGGTAATAAACAGTTCGATGAAGAATTTCTTCATTGTAGTTTAGAGACTATGACATATTGCTAGACATTAAACATAGTTGTTAAGTTTCGAAAAGTTTGAAACTGGATCGAATAGTTTGATTTCGACTCACAACTAACACTACACTGAACTCGAGAAGTCACAACCAATAACTTGAACTTATTCTTACTAATAAATAAAATAAATATTATCGACAAAAGAACTAGCATTCTTGGAGATAATATTTGGTTGAAAAATATAAACGGTTTACACATTAAATAGTTTAATAGATTCGAAAGCTTAATTAAATGATCCAAATGTAATTTATTGTAAATTACATTATTATATTAAAATTAGAGAATAAAAATAGAATTAAATAGAGTTGGTCAAAATTAGTTTGACTAGCTTTAGGATAAGTTTGGTATTAAATGTTTAATGAGAGCAAATTTGTTATTTTATTTTTTACTATTACAAAGCTTGTTAGACAAGCTTTGGGGGTATTTTTCTTTCATTAAGATGATTAGGACATTTAAGTAAACGAGACAAAAATATATAAAGAGGTCATTTTATACTTTTGGAAGGTAAAGAATGATATTTTCTAAAAGTTGATAAAGGAAAGCTCTCTCTCTTTCTCTCCATATTCAACCAAAGCAAAAATTCAAGTTTAAGGATTTAATTCTCTAAGAGACCTAGTATCTAAGAGGTTCATCTTCATCACACATCATCAAAGTTTGGTGATTAAGCTTTAATTTTTTTTTAATTTGGTGAAATTGAACCTTAATTGCATGTCTAATTTGATTAAACCCTAAATTGCATGCTAATCATTTAATCAAAACCTTTACATGACAATGTGCCGAGACAGCGCCCTGAGAAGCTGATGTCTTTATCGAGCCTTTGGCCATTCTCTTAATGGGGACTAGATCTTATCAGACCCCTACCTCTCACACGAGTCAACACGAAATATGCTATAATGGCCATTGATTACTTCACAAAGTGGGTCAAAGCTATGCCGTTAGCCACGATTATTGAAAAGAAGGTCACCGCAATTGTTAAGCAGAATATTATCTACTAATTTGGGATACCTCTAATATTGATCACTAACAACGAAAAACAATTTGACAACTCGAGTTTTAGGAAATTCTGCACAGATTTTTTGATTAATCTCAAGTTCGTTACACCTGCTCATTTAAAAGCTAATGAACAAGTAGAAGCTGTGAACAAGGTCATTAAAAAGGTACTTAAGGAAAAACTCAAGGAGTATAAGGGTGCCTTGATTAAGAATCTTTCTGAAGTCTACTGAGCATATAGAATCACTCCAAAGTTGGCCACTGACAAAACTTCTTACAGTCTCACCTTTGGATGTGAAGCAATAATTCCTATTTAGGTTGATGTACTAACTTTCTAGAACAACAACTACAATGACATAACCGATGATCAGAACTTGTGATTGGAGTTAGATCCTAGGATAAAGAAATACATAGTCTGAGATAATACCACTCAAAATCTGAAAAGGTCCAAAACTTAATCTTAGGATAAAGTGGTTTCCAAACATCTATGTCTCAATCATCACAGCTTGAAAAAGCCCTGAGGCCAATCTCAGGACGTACAAGAGCAAAGTGGTTCTCAGATGCCTAATTTCTCATACGTCTCAGGGTAATACTATCCAAAAATTCGAATCTAAGTTATATAGTTCCCAGACGACTATCTCTCATTCACTCTGAGGTAATACTATCCTCAACTGAAATAAGCCCTGAGTATGCCCTCAGGATGTACAAGAGTAAAAAGGTTCTCGGGAGATTATATTCAACCATCATCTCAGGGTAATATTATTCCTATTTCGAATAAACCCTGAGAATGATCTCAAGATGTACAAGAGTAAAATGGGTTCTTAGATGATCAATTTTATGCTCGTAACTTGAATAAGTCCTGAGTACGACCTCATAACATACAAGAGTAAGCATGGTTTCTAGACGGCTAAGTCTCCAAATCATCTCGAGATAATAGTATCCACAGCTCAAAAAGGCCTCTGGTACAATCTCAGAACGAGCAAGAGCGCAGTGGATCCCAAATGATTAAAGTTCTTCATTCATTACGAGATAATACTATCCATGCACCCGAATAAGCCCTGAACATGACATTAGGACGTACAAGGGCAAAATTATCCTCTAACGAGTATGGTTGATCTTCATCTAGAGGCAATATAGTCTAAAGATCCATTTAAATCATGAAAACAAAGCTAGGATGTGAATGAATTGACGTTTCTTAGATTATTATAAAAACTTTTAAGCTAGGATAATGATATCCAAAATCTATTAACTCTGGAAAGTTAAGTTAAGACTAACATGGTTCGTACTTGAAGATGTTCAATTTGAGATATGAAGGTTAGAAGATTAATTTTAATAACAAGTCCTGTGTCAATTCAACTCAACTTATGTCAGATTATTATTTGAAGCCTTTTTCATTATTAACAGCAATTAAGTTCTGTAAATTAAATTAAATACTAATTACTAGAGAGCAGAAAAAAAAATACTGAGAAAAGTCATTTTAACAGGTAGATTGGCAGGGTAGGTAAGAGTGGCCTCAGAAGCAAGAACGACCTTAGAAGTAGAAGCGGCCTCAGTAAGAGGAACTTTGGTCACTTCAGCTAAAGACACTTCGACTAGTTCAACAGTAGTGGCCTCTATTGGCTCAGCAGAAAGGTTGGTGGTTGACTCCATGAGAGGCACATAGGCCATTTTTAAGTTTGGGTGAACCTCCCCCTCAGGGAGAATTCTTTCCAAAGACTCCTCATCTCGACGTGGGGGCTTAGTCCTAGGGCCTCATACAACCAGATCAGGTCAAAGCTAGGGTATTGAACTTGGAACATCTTGCAAGTTAGGTTGATGCCTTTATTGACCTGCTTATGGATCTGAGCACCCATCATCTTCTCATCTTCTTCGATCTTCTTGCACAGGAGCAAGCACCTCTTTCTTTCAGCATTTAAGCTTTGCTCCAACTCTTAGCCTCTCTTCGCAAATTCTTGACGAAGTCTCTGGAATTCTTCACTCTATCCATTCAACTCAGATTCAAAGGTATTTACCCTCCTGTTGACCTTAACATGAGAAGACTCTGCTGTGGCCGCCCTGACCGAGAGCTCTTCCTTTTCTTAAGCCTATTTCCCCATCTCAGACTAGAACCTGGTCCTCTCTAGAACCAAGTTCTACTTCGCTCCCTACGTCATTTTATCAGCTTAGGATGCCCTTATAGAATCATCTATAAGGACATGTCACTGCAATATGGCCAAATACTGAAGCTGAAATCCATCAACATAAAAATGGTCAGAAGGCAAAAATAATAAAGGTATCTCCTCTTCCAAAAACCAAGTAAAAACCAACTTACTTGACTCAGCCACCTAATAGTATAATCCAATAGCGCTAGACCCGAGGCACCAGTAACAACCTCGGAATATTTCAGGCTGACCTCCAAGGCCTCCTAGTTGATGCAAGGAAGGAAATACGTGAAGAACTCTCTTTTGTCTGCAGAGAGGTCCTCAGAGAGGAGTTGTGGCGTCTTAGCTACGTCCTCATCCAACTAATCGAACACCCTCTTTTTCTTTTGAGGCCCTTCTTTTACTGCCTTATCCAATTGGGGAACCGGAGGAGGTAATGTCAGATCACCTTGGATCACCACTCCTCTACTAAGAGTTGGAGGCCTGCTTAAGATAGAAGGTTCAACAGCACCAAAAGAAACTGAGGTCTTAATTGAGCCATTGGGAGCAATCTTTGAAGGCTGAGAAGCCTTCTCGATCCTTGTCCTCTTGGCCAGCTGCCTCAAGACCTCAAGAGGATTTGGTGCCTACTTCTTTAAGGCTATTTCTCCTATGAAGCAAGTAACACTAATATCAGACAATGCAATTCAAACACAAGAGAAGAAAGAAGAGCAAGATGTTTACCCTTTTATGTCTTTTCTAACACCAATTGGCCCTTAGACATACAAAACTCTACTAAATTTGATGAGATTAGGTTAGCGTCTGAAAGCAAGGATCACTGGCTAGATGTTGAAGATCTAGCCAACTCGACCTTGTCCTTACTCTAAGCATTTAGCTTAGTTAACTCGCTTCAAGTGTTTGCATCTCCAAACAACCTAGGCACATAAACGTCATTGTTGGGTTCCAATCACCACTAACGAGAACCATTTGTTCTTCTAGTCCTTATTACACAAAGGGTTCTTAGTTATTGGATTTTGTTATTTTGATCAGTTTTGGAGGTAATACCACTTATTTATTGGGTTCCTTTTCAGAAGGTATATATATTCAATCTCTTCAATCGAGAGGACAAAGTTGAAAGTCTAATGCTATAAAACATACAGACTGGATAGAATCCTTAAACTATTCAAGTTTAGCTGATATGGCGCGATATGGAAGGATTCAAAAATTTGGACAAAATAGTTTTGGAAAAGGAGCCTAACCTCTAGGTGAAACAATTCTTCGTTAAAGGCAATTTCTCCACCAAAAAGACAATTGGGAAGCTCATCCTCCCCAAGAACCCTAAGATAAATTCTCTTAGGGATGTTATAGCATCTAGTATAAGCCTCTAAGTCTAACTCTATAGTAAAAGAAGAGAACCAGTCTACTTTATATAGTGATAAGTCTTGTCTCTCCGAGATAGGAGGAACTAGTATAATGGCTAACTCGTCCTTAGAGTTGTTTCCTCTAGAGGAAGTCTCAATAACACTTGCAACAGAACTCATCTCTATTCATAAGGAAGAAAACAAACAAGAAATTATGAGCTACTCTGAGTCATTAACAACTCACAAGATTTCTACCTAAGGTTTCTAACCCTAAAAAATTATCTAACAATTGCCACAACCAATCAAAAATACCACAAATCCAACAATAAATAAAGAGTTGAAAGGAGAAATAAAGACTTACTGGTTTTTGACTGAAGAAGATGATAAACTTATAATTCTTACCAAAAGCTCAAAGTTTACTGTTGTCAAAATTGCTTAAAATGCAAAGGAAATGACAGTATGAGATGAAGACAAAGGGAATGAAAGAGTGGAAAAATGGGTATTTAAGGGAGTAAGATAACCCCAACCGTAAATGTCAAGAATAGATCAAGGGACGAGATGATGCCACGTTGGATGAGTAGTTAAGAGGATATCCCTTATTAATAAGAAACAACGCGTTAAACATTAGGGCCAACAAAATCTCTTGGAGCACGAAATGACATGATCCTACAGGCCACCACAAGCTACCACATAGAAAAGATTAGCAAATTTCAAGTTGGGCATTTAAGTTCAGCAGACAGACAGACGTGTCTTTTTAAGTTGAAGCTTTTAGTTTTTATCAAAAATAATTATTTTTTACTAAAACTAGGGGGCTTGATGTTAGGTATACAACATATGGTGTAACTAAGGCCCAATGATCTGTGTGCCCAAGTCAAAGGCTTGCAAAGGAAGAAAGAAAGGCTTTAAGCCTAATTCGACCCCAGAAACACTGACCAAGGGATAATAAAGACCCCAAGGATAGTGGCAGACGAGAATACCAAGGTCAGACGAAAGACCTGGGTTTGACTATTACTAAAGGCCTCGGGTTCGATTGTTAATTTCGAGACCCCCACGAAGGTATTGAGCACAGCTGATAAAGGTTTCAGACATGTAAAAAATTTGAGATCATCTTAGGTAAATAAAAAAGTCTTAAGCAAGAACTTCTGAGGCCTCTCAATAATTACGTATCAAGGGAGGATTCATTTATTTCCTAAATTCTTTTCAAATTCTTTTCAAATTCTTTCATAATAAGAATCCTAAGTCTGGTGAATGTATTCTACAAGAAGGGCACTATTTCCCATAAAACTTAAAATATCGATGCATATCAAATGGAATCTCTATGATTTCGGCATGAAGAGATCCTTGTTTCCAAATTCTATAGAATTCTACTAAATTGAAAAGACTTAAAACAATTTATAAAAGAAGAACAAGGGCAACCAGGTATGCACGCATGAACAACTCTAGAATATCTACATAGCCTGTATCTTATATCTTTCTCTCTCCTTAACAATCTCATAAACAAAACTCTAACTTAAGTATCGAAGGGTTTTTGCCAAATAATCGGCTTTCATCCCCAAGAATTTTGTTGTGATCATAGATTAAGTAGTTAGTCAAGCAAGAAGAAGAAGATTGGTGTTGGTGCACAGAATCTAAAGAAAAATTTTTGCTGCATCAACAGTTATCAAATCTATTTTGTGACAAGTGAGTGGATGTGTAAAAATATAGCAATTGTCAGGTGATTAGATCTTTCTAAAATACATTTATCAAAATTTTCAAACACTTGACATTTTTTTGTGTAAATTTTACATAAAGATCATCATCACCAATTGTACTAATACTAATCCAATTCGCTTTAAGATTTTTAAAATGAAACATATTTTTTAGTTTTGACAATCCTTCAACATTGAGTGTCCATTTTCCCATGATTCATCCATTTGCACCATCAACAAATGTCACATGTCTTTCATAATATTTTTCATAATCCATTAAGCTCTCTTGATTTCCTGACATATGCTTAGAACATTCACTATTAAAATACCAAGAGTTATTTTTTGATTTCTTTACCCATATTTTTCTAAGTCTAAAAACATTCTTAGAATTAGATTTCATAATATTTTTCAAAAAAATTCATAAATTCAAAACACTTGGATGGAATATGACCTTTCAAGTTGTAAAAGTGACAGGCAAGAACAAACTTCTTGATCTTACCTTTGAAACTATAGAGTTGATGATCGAAAACCTTACTGTTACTAATGCTAGAAAGTCTAAAATTAGTAGGGGAAACCTTACAAACATTGGTTTGGAGCTAAAGAGATTTTCTCCTAAATTCAGCATATTCAAATACTTCTAAGTATACTCCTACTCATATTCTACTTTATGTTTCCTTCTATCTTTCTTAATGATGATGGTCTTTATTTTGTTCATCATTCTTTTTGCTTTGGATTGATCTTTCAATAGGTTACAAATTTATTTTTCTAAAGTTTTTTTGCTTTTACACACATCTACCCAGTTATTGAACATCAATTTATAAGAGGCTTGTATGGTATCCATGTCTAACTCATCCTTTTCATCACTTTTATCATAATCAGATTCACCGAGATCAAATTCTTAGTTAGTTATTTTTTCTGTTTCATTGCAACGAACATTTATTGATTATGTTACAATAGAACTGGATACCTACACTTTTTCATTTTTTCCAAAATGTGAGTAAATATTAAAAGCAATATAATTACTTACATTTTCTGAAGTTTTCTCTTTTAATTTATCGTCACTTTTGGTGATATTTATAACTTTTGATTTCTTCTTGAGTGTATTAGCTTATATATGTCCAAATCCTTCATATTCCCTACATTTGATATCTTTGTTATTCTTATAAAAGTTGAAAGAAGACTTACTTTTTGAAGAAAATTTGGAGATTAGCTTATTATTATATCCCATATTATTTAGAAACTTGTTGAAACCTTTTGTGAGAAGAACAATTGACTCAGAATCATCAATGTTCAAATTTTCTTCATCTTCAATGTGCTTTGCTTTGACTTGAAAGGCTGTGCTTTTCTCTTTCTTTCGTTGCTTCAAGTTCATCTCGAATTTTCTAAGAGAAGCCATCAATTCTTCAACCTTCATTGAGTCAGTGTCTTTACTTTCTTCAATTGCCATGACTTTTGCTTGAAACCTTTCTAGAAATAATTATAATATTTTCCTTACAAGCTTAGTTTTTGAATATTCTTCACCTAAAGCATAAGATTCATTCGCAATATCATTTAATTTGGATTTAAAATTAGCAAGCAATTCATCATCTTCCATTCTAAGAGTTTCAACAAGAAGCAGGCATTTGAAGTTTAGAACGGTTCACCGCTGAAGTTCTCTCATGGGTAAATTGAAGAATGTCTCGTGCTTTCTTTGTAGATTCACAAGTCAAAATCAACTTGAATTAGTTCAAGTTTACAGCATTGACAATTGCATTTAAAGCCTTAGAGTTGTAATTGAACAGAACCGGCATCACCATGCTCTGTTCCTGCACGCAGCGGAAGTGCAACGCACGGAATGGATTTCCGGGCGCA
>JAXCLQ010071726.1:0-11444 GCA_035584115.1 Cedrela odorata
CACAACAAACATACATATGAACTAAAATTAACATCCCAAACACTGAAACTAAAATATACATGCATGCAGTATCAACATGGCTCTGATATCACTTGAACAAAATAGTGAGTTTGAGTATGCTTTATTTCCGTGAGTAGCGGAAGCATGATACACGAAAGGGACTTCCAGGTACGCAACCAACTCAGGGGAGCCATGGCTATCTTTATAAACCTATGGAATAAGCTCTCAATTGATCTTGACATGCACACATGCATGTTTCAACTTACAAAAACCATGCCCTGTTCAAGTTTAAAACAAAGAAAAACTAACCTTTAGCCTTGTAATCCAAAACAGCAACTACCTTGCTTCCTTAGGTGCCTACACACGTCAATGTTGACAATGCCAATTCCAGCTTGGTTGGGATCTTTGAGCTTTGGTTTAAGCTTCACCAAGCTTACCAAGCTCTCTCTCTGTGTGGCTTTTCTCTTCCTCTTTCTTCTAGTTCTTGTTCTGATTCACAACCAAAACACCACCTAAGCTTTTGCTTCACCAAGTAATACTCAGTTGAAGAAGAAGAAAAAGCTCTTAATTTCTCAAACACAGAAGGTATGCAATCGTATGCTATCAGTTCTTATTTTACACACACACACACACACATACACACACCAGCTTAATACTTAAGCCTTTGCATTTTATATCAAATCCAATTTGATAAACCGACTTGCTTCTTCAAAATGTCACAAAGAGATTAATGCAAGAAGATGAGTCATGGTGTTTTAAGTCGGCAATGTACATTTTTTTTAACCAAATACATGCATCACATTAATACACATATATACATTAATACATTAATACATTATTAATAATATTTATATATATACATTAATCACATTAATATATATATATGTATCAAAATGAAAAAGAAGAGATAATTACATATATACACACACACACACATTACTTTAATATATGTATACATTTTTATATATACACATATATAAATAAATATCTTACATATATATATATCATTACTTTAATAATATATATATCAATAATATTATTTAGATATTTTTTATTATATTAATATAATTAATAGTTATATTTTTATGACTACTTTAATCATATTAAAATATAATAATAATATATTAAGATTTTTGCATCCGTAAATCATATTTATGGTATCCCAAAATTAAACCGAAATATTTTTTATGCATATGCGTGCTAGCATGTCAGAGTCAAAAAATATATTCTTTACAATAAAGAATCAAATTGCTACTAGATCAATATTTGTACAATATCATTAACCAATTAATGATTATTGTATAGTAACAATAGCCATCATCATCAAATAACCAACTATGTGTGATCATACGCAACCTCTAGCAAGATGCTACAACCCCTAGACACTAATGAATCCATATAGCGGTACGTACATGTAGTAAAGTCCCTCTGCTGTCGACTCCCGATCGAGTACGGGTCATGAAATCGTCAAACCTCTTACTCAATCATAGGAATAAGGTCTCGAATCATATACAAGAATCATGTATCCAACAACACCTTTCCGGAAACACGTACTCTGGCCAAAAATTTCATTTCCCATGTATGACATCCTTGCCTAGGATCTTAAGCTTTAATATCTGAGCCAGCAGATTCCGTCTTGGTCATTACCTGTCCTCTTACACTTAAACACATTGCCAGTAAGCTTCTTTTACCAGGCATGGCTAGCTCGGTGCGATATACACAAGTAAATGATATGCCTCAATATAGAGGGCAGCCGTGACACCTCAAGTCAAAGGACTAGTTGTACACCAGTACAGTTGTGTGACGTATCATTGACTATGGATAATTGCCTATGTGATTCATCACATTTGGTCATGTTCAGTATCACGTACTCCAACGTATTATTCATGTTTATGCTTTTGTGACATAAGACTCATCACCTAACTATTAGTATCAAATACTATTCTTTGGCAGTATCAAACATGCCAGTCATACAATGTCATACTCCCATATGACAATACCTTAACTGGGAACTAATTTGGATGTATTTAGATCAGACTCTGTACTTATATCTACAACTCCTTATAGATAGAGTCCTGACATCATAATACATCACGGGATCTCATTCTACATTTTATATATAATATCTATATATATACGCAATTGTATATGCAAAATAATATAAATGTTATTTTATTAATCATAAGCTAATTTACAACAAATTACAAAGTTATATATATACATAAGGATGATATCCCTAAACCATATGACACGATTAGTTCTAGGGCATATCTCCAACAAAAACTTTTATTTAGAATGTAGCAAGTGTTTCCAAAGATATGAAAATAACTCAAGTTGGTCCTTTTACCTTTCCAAATTTTATTTGGAGTCTTACATGTTCCCGTGCCTATACACGATTAATTGTGTAATATATGATTTATCTTTTGGACAATTTCTTTAAGTTCATCATAATTCAAGCAATATACTATAAAGTTCTATTTTTTCTTTCGACAACACCATTATATTCCAGTGTCTTAGAAGCAGAAAATTCATATCCAATGCCATATTTATTGCAAAAACTAGCATAAGTAGTATTTTCAAATTCATTACCACGATCACTTCTTATTCTAACTATTTTGCCAATATTACAATCTTTTCATTTTCTAATTTCATACATAATTTTTTAAACACACCAAATATATTTCAGTTTCTCTAAAAAAATCAATCTAAGTATACCTTGAGAAATCATTTACACATATAAAGTTGTATTTCTTATCTCTAGTGCTTTCTACCTAAACAAGACCGATGAGAACCATGTGAAGCAATTGAAGTACCTTGGATGTAGAGGTATGTTGAATCGCTTTGCATTTGGAATTGATTTGCTTTCCAAGTTAACATGGGCTTCAAACTCCAGGTTGTTTTTTGATGAGTTTTAGAATGTCACGAATAGTAGATGTATTCATAATCTTGGTTAGATTCTTATAATTTAAATGTCTAAGCTTTTGATACCATATTTATATGTTATCAAATTTTATTTTGTGACAATTTAGTGGATGTATTAATATAAAACAATTGTCAGATGATTTAGACTATTCTGAAACACAATTCTCAAGTTTGTCAAACACTTGACATTTTTCTATTGTAAATTTTACACATAGATTTTGATCACAAATTTTACTAATATTGATCAAATTTGCCTTGAAATTTTCAACATGAACATTTTTCAGCTTTGGGAATCCTACACCATCACTGAAAGTCACATGTCCTATCTGAACAACTATGATAATGTATCAAACTTTCACGATTTCCTGTCATGTAGTTAGAACATCCACTGTCAAAATACTAAAAGTTAGTAGAACAAGGCTTTAAAGATGTATAAGCAACAAAACCATTAATTTTTTATTTCTTTACCCATATTTTTCTAAGTATTTGAAAAATATTAGATTTTAGTTTCATGTTATTTTTAGGAATGGTTGAAATTTAAAACAATTATGTTAAATGTGTCATTTAATATTGTAAAAATGACAAGTAAGAATAATTTTTTCAGTCTTATCTTATGAACCATAAGATTCATGATATGAAACCTTACCTTTAATTGTGTTAAAAGAACTAAAATCGGTGAGTGATACTTTTACAAACACACTTTTGGAATAAGAGAGGTTTTCACTATGATAGCTAAGTTCTTGATAATTGTCACGATGTTTTCCCAAGGTTAAGATGTGATCAAGTTTAGATGTACCTGAATTTAGCATATTCAAGGATTTCTGAGTGTACTTGCTCTTATATTCTACGTCACTTATCCTTCTATCTTTTTCAACAATGAAGGTCTCCGTATTGTTCATCATTCTTTTTGCTTCAGTTTGTTAATCCAAGAGTTTACTAACTTGCTTGTCCAAGGATTTGTTGAGTTTGCGCACTTTTATCAATTTATTAAACATAAATTCATAGGAAGCTTGTCTTGTGTCCATATCTAGCTCATCCGCATCACTACTTTCATCAAAGTCCATTTCACAGAGACAAAGTTCGGTGTTAGTCTTTTTTGTTGTTTCTTTGTAACAAACATTTATTGATCCTGTTATAACATAACCAGATACCTATAGTTTTTCATCCTTCCAAAACGTAAGGTAATATTAAAAGCAATGCAATTACTTACATTTTTTGATGTTTTTTCTTCTGATTCATTATCACACCAACTTATATTCATGGCTTTTGATTTATTCTTGAGTGTAATGGCACTTTTGACTTATATATGTCCAAAACCTTCACATTCCTATTAGCCTAAGTGGCATACCCAAGAGAGAGAGAGAGAGGAAAAGGGGAGGGATTGGGTTGAATTGGGTTTTAATAAAATTTAAGAAAATTAATTCACATAACTATGCTTTTGTTCAAGTAATGATATGCAAATATAAACAACAATTAAATCAATAGATTATAAATGCTTGAAAGGTAAAAGATAAAGGAATGAGAAAGCAAACTCAAAATTTATATTGGTTTAAAAAAAAAGGTAAAAGATTGGGTTGAATTGGGTTTTAATAAAATTTAAGAAAATTAATTCACTTAATTATGATTTTATTCAAACAATGATATGCAAATATAAACAACAATTAAATCAATAGATTATAAATGCTTGAAAGGTAAAAGATAAGGGAATGAAAAATCAAACTCAAAATTTATAGTGGTTTAGTAAATATGGCCTTTGTTCAATCTTAGATTCTTAACACACCGAGGTTCTACTAGCCTTTTTGTTTGATTCGGGTCAAGTGTAACCAAATTACAACTCCTTCTTAACAGCGAAGGGCAACCAAAATAACTTGCTTTAAACCGGGCGAAGTGTAACCTAATAACGACTTATTTTGAACGTGAAGTGTAACCTAATTTCAACTTCTTCTTTTAATGGGTGAAGTGTAACCCAAAATAAAGAGTAATTATAAAAAAGAACTAAAAGAAATATTCTTTTTAAAGATTGATTTACAAATTTATTTTACACAAATTTTCACTCAAGATGAATATGAATTTGCAATATAAAGCTCACATGGTGTTTTTCATGGATCTATCACTTCTTCTTGAATGTTGATCTTCTAATTTTTGCTTAGATCCACTTGAATCACTTTTTCATCAATTTTATATCATACATTTATGTAATCTTTGTCAAGAAAGTTCTTTTATAGTGCTGAAAATCTCATTGATTTCCTTTGACGGATACTTTAAAAAACTTTTAGTGAAAAACTAGCTAATATGTTTGAAAATATTACCTTTATGTTTGAAATTCGGCATCATGTATTGATCTCTTTTGACTTTGGTATCAATCTATTCATTTAAATTCAAATATGAATTTTTCTTTGACACCGAATATCGATCTCTTCTTCTTCATGTATTGATTTGGACGAGTTCATAAATAATTTTAATGTCTCTAATTTGAAAGTGTCTTCATAAATAATTTTAAAGTCTCTAATTTGAAAGTGTCAATCTCTTTAGTGAAGGTTTCGATCTGGTAGAGCTTATAATTTCCTGTAAAGTCTCAGACTTGACCATATCGATTTGTTCTGGTGAAAGTATCGATCTAGGACAAGTTGTAAATATTTTTGAAGTTTTTGATCTTGAAAGTATCGATCATTTTCTTCATATGTATCGATATGAGAGACTTGGTAATTTCTTTCGAGGTCTTTGACTTTTCATGTATCGATTCTTTAAACTCTGGATATTGATCTCTGTTGAATGTATCGATCCTCATCTTATATGTATTGATTCGGTTGTTTATATGTTGATCTTCAAAACTCCATGTATCGATACTGTTGACTTAAAAATAGATTTCTCAAAGAAAATTATTTAGTTTTGCTCATAAACATAATCATATACAATTTCCTTAATACTTAACATATTCAAACACATTTACATCAATTTAATATTCAATTAACATGTGAAATTGACATCATTAACTAAAGATATACAAATTTGTTCTTCATCAAAAACACATAGGCATTCAATATGATATCATCAATCACAATTCTAACTTTTCTTATGTATATGATATCTTCATTCTTCACCTTTTTTGATGATGACAAAAGCAACATTAATTACGAAGGTTTATGTCAATTTCAGTTCTCCCCCTTAATGAATTAGTTTAAGTGCTCAATTTTCATTAATTCATTTAATCATTGTCATTTCAATCATTTTACCTTTCAAATCAATAATGTATTTAGTCAATCATGTTCTCCTCTATTAATCAATCAAATCAGTGACTATCTCTCCATGTTTGTCAACAATCAATTAATCAATAACTCAACAACTCAAACAATGTGAAAAAAATATTGAATTGTTTTAAATATCAAAATTTTCAGTACATGAGAACAAAACACAAAATACATGTTATAAACATCTAACAAATTAAAACTAGCCGGTACTACTACTTTCACTGTCGATATGGATAGTACGAGACGTGTTAAGCAGTGACGTATACGAGGATTGGTAGCCTAGAGGAGGTGGTCGTGGATCATAAGACGTAGCCTTCGGTCATTGATAGTATGCTGGAGTCGATCCTCGTGACAGAGTCATTGTCCAGAATGCGAGACCCAACTGACCGAGCTAAAAAATTGCTTGCTCTCTCTATTCGATGCATTTGAGTCATGACAGTAGACTTAAGATTGTTGACTCGATCAATGACATTAGAAATGATGGTTCTAATCTTTTCCAGTATTGCCGTAGGCAGTGATGTGGTTGATGCCGGAGCAATGGTACTGGTTGGTCATCCTTCTCTTGAGGGGGAGCTAGCTCATCCTCGGGTTGGTTCACAAGTAGTGCTTGGCCTCTGTCTAATGCGAAGTGTCTGTACCTTGCTAGGTGTATTCACTTTCCATTTGCATTATGCTCATAGTACATATGGTAGAGCATACTCTTTGATAGTTTAGAGACTAACGGAGGCTCAATGGAGTTGACCTCATTGTAGTTTATGCCAAACCAATGCAGATGATGTTCAAGATAACATACTTGTAGTGCAAATGGCTTACCTTCGTGGTTGTTGTTTTGATCATGGCTATAAGTATCCATGTGATCAAATCTAATATTTTTTCCTTCATAATGCACCGCATCCACCACGTATCCTCGAGATTCATCTCGGAGAACCATCCTGATAATGCATTTAGATTGTATGACACAATCAAATGAAAAATTTGCTGGTGGAGCCCGAGGAGAACAAGTTTGTTATCCACCCTTGTCATGGCAGGGTCCTTGAATAACACTTTGAAAGTCTTTAAAGTTTGAAAGTGGCCCGTCAGGTAGAACTCTCTTTCACAAGATATACGAGTTACCCAGGATAGCACATCAGCGTCAACCTTAAAGTCATGTCCTTTGATTGAGGTGGTGAAGTCAATCATTCTCATTCTCCTTAAATAAGGGTTCTTCGCATCTAAGTTTACGTAGAACATCTTAACTAACGTATCAAAACACGTTCCTTGAAGCTTTAAGAAACACGTCCATTCAAATTCTTTGAATTTTAGAAGGTAAGGAAACTGAATTGAAACTAGAAAATTAAAGTCGATTACCTGTCCTAGTAATGGTGGATAACAAGCCCAACCCGGATTTTAAACCTAAAACTAGCCTGGAATAGGTGAACAGTAATTTGAGTTCGGTTTGGTCAATTCACAGGCCAACTTGTCCTGATAGACACATTATAACAAGGCTAACTCGGTGGTTTTAGGTTGGGTTGGGCCATAAGTTAAAAAATGTGAAACCTGTCTGGCCCAAATTTTAGACCCTAAACCGGCTTAGACCGAGTGAATAGTACCTCAGGTCGATCCGAGCTCGGGTTTTGACTGGCCGAGTTGGGCTGGTTCAAGGGCCAACTCAGCCTGATAGACACCATTATATCCTGGTGTTATCTTTTGGTGGAAATATTAGCTAAAGTATCCTTCCTTAGCTGCTTGGTAGGGAACTCTCAATTTGATGAGGATGCTTTCATTGTGCATTGCCTCTTGCATTGAGAAACTTCCAGATTCTTAGTGTGAGGCATTTTTAAATTTAGTTAAGAGATTTGAGAGGTTTTGCAAAGTTGATTTTGAAAAGAGAAAACTTTAATGATTTGAAACTTTTCAGTTTTTAAGATTTTAAAACGTAAAATTATATAAAAGTATTAATACATTTGGGGATGTATCGTTTTGTTGTCAAATCTAGAAAGAATGTATCGATTGACTTTAAGAAATGTTAATACTTTTGTTCAAAATTTTGGAAAGTATCGATATATACTGGAGAGAAGTTGAAAAGATATCGGTACCATCGTCAGATCTATCGATACCTCTCTCATGATGACACTTGTCATTCATGCATTTAATTTTGGAGGTTTTTTTAGAAAATTTTGAACTTCTCGATTGACACGTGTATGAAGAATTAAATACACATTTATTGCATTCGTTTTACACTAAGGTATCGATCCTACAATGAAAAGAAATCGATACTTTCTGGAATTAATTTTCATCTCTATACATCTTGATGATGTATTGGTTCTAATCTAAAAAATAGTAAAGGTATCGATATATTCATAAGAGCATATCAATCCTTTGCAAAGGTATTGATACTTGTAAAATAAGGTATTGATCCAAATTGTAACATTCGCAGTATTTTAGAATTTCAATTGTATAATTTGGTATTATTTATTTAATTAAAATTTCATGAAATTTAGGTTTCCGATTCATAATTGGATTTTTGGGCTCAAAATAATGTTTTGTTTTTTTTTTCAATTATAAGAAATGGGTTGTAAGCTAAAATTATGAATGAGCTTTAGGTTTGTAAGTGATTGAGCTATGAATTTGTTTTAGGCTTATATGTATAATGTAATCCCATGAGTTTTTTAGGCTCAAGCATGAAATTAAGCCCATCCATCTAGCCCATTCATTTATCATTCATTCTTGGCCATCCATTTGTATCTAATCTCCACCCTACATGTGTTCAATGTATTGGCATCATTTTGGCCAAGTGTTTAGGATATCAATAAATTTAAGCCAAGTAAAATGGAAGATATGTGGCATGAATTTGGTCTATTGGATAGATTAGATGTGATCAAAACCATCCATTATTGTGATTAATTAAGAAATTAGGTTAATTAGGAATTTTTAAATTGAAAAAGAGAAAGCAAAACATGAGGGAAAGAGGGAAAAAAAGAAAAGAAAGAAAGAAGAAGAAAATGTGAGGGAAGAAAGGAGAAAAGAAGAAAAGAAATGGAAAAGAAAGAAAAAAGAGAAAGAGAAAGAAAATTAGTACAAGTTGTTGACATAGAAATATACACGTGGAATCGGGAGAAAAAGTAAGTAAATTATGCATGTATTTGTATTATTTTTGAAAATGATATGAAAATTGTGAATTTTTGATATTTTATATACCAATTATAAGGTTATGAAATGTTTCTTGAAAATATTATCAATGTTTAAAGTTTATAAATGAAAATGTATTTTATGATTCTAGTCGTTAGTTCATGTATGTTTTGATATGGCCAAGTCTCGAGACAAATGCGAGATTTACGAGCTAATAAGAATTCTGTTTAACATGCTATGTACGTTTTGGTTATAATTGAGATGGAAAATACCTGCTTTAAGTAGAATACATAATTATGTTTTGATCCGGGTCACCATGGGTGCAAGTGACACTAATTGACTGAGTCATTATAAGAATGATAATAATATGAATGAATTTCTTTATTATTAGCAATTTTGAAAAAATCGTTAATCTGTTTGTTTTGAAAAAGATAAAAAATATATTTTGTATCACATCGACATGGGAAAAAACTTGCATAATTTACTTACTAATTTGCATTTCATTGTTTATTTTAAAATTTTATTTTTCAGAAAATAACGTGTAGGAGGTGAATAGATGCACGTTCTCCCAAGAATGGTTCTCGGGCGCGCTCCCAAGAAGGGAGCTACGCCCATCAAACGGACCATGCAAAAAGCTGCAAAAGGACCAAGACATATACATATGCATATTTTAAAATTTATACATTTTAAACATTGTGAACAAGAATTAGAAGTCATACTTCTTCAAATTAATTTTTCGTAAAAGCAAGTCAAGCTTTTCACTTGCCTTCAAGCGTATCCATATGTTGGATTGGTGAAGACGGTTTCGGTTTCATGATGAGATTTCTAAGTTATAAGTATTAGCTTCACCAAGCTAATACACAAATTTTAGCTCATTCAAGAATAAAGCTCTTGGTTAAAAATGCAAAGGCAAAAGATGAAGCAATATCTTTACAAGACTTAGCCCTTAAGTCTTTACTTTATTAAATCCAAATTGAATCAAATTCAATTCAAATTCAAATTCGTCATACGTGTAACACCCTTATGCATTTCATTTATTAAATGAATAAAGTCATGCCAAGTGTCAAACAATGATAGGTGGATTTAATTAACATTAATAAAATTAATTTAATAATATAATATATTAATTAAATTAATATATATCTATATATATATTAAGAAGAGAGAGAGAGAGATACAATATTATATTATTACTTTAATAATATAAATAAGTAATGATTATATTTAGATATTATTTTAATATATAAATATGTAATCATTACTTTAGATATTTAACATTATATCCATTAAATCTCAACCATTGATTCAAAAAGTGTCATGCCCCAACCCTGGGCTCTACTTGTTATAATCACTACAGACGCTCATGATACACTCTTTATATCTAGAATGTACCATAAAAGCTTGTAAGGCTATTAAATCAATTATTCAAAAACCTAAAAACAGTTTAAGATAAAAAATTCTTATCCATTGGATTATTAACATCAAAGAATTGATCTCCGTAACCAATTCATTCACAATATGCATAATCAATGAAATTTTCAATTTAAAACATTACATATGAGTTGAACAAAATATTAAGTTTGAAATAAAATCAATTAGTTTACAATCTCTTCTTTAAATCCAAAAGAAAACCAATATCCTAGGAAAATACACATATTCGAAAATATATATCAAAAAAAAATTAGAAAATGACACATGTTAATTAAGGAAGAAGTAAACCTACCAAGAGCGTTACAACCTCTTTACCGCGACCACGAGCCCGGCTAAGACTAATGCTCCTAACCTAAAAGTTGTAATTGCAAGGGGTGAGTCTATAACTATACTTAGTGAGTAAACGCATATATATAGACATACATACATGCACACACATTTCTGAATCATGATATTGAGATTTATTCTTAACATATGCTCAAATACATAAATATTCATGTTGGTTATAGTCCAGTACGCATAAGGGCCAGAAGAATAAAGGCCCGAAATGGCCCTATAGAAAGAGATGGATAGTGTTTCCAGACCAACGGCTACCTACGGATAGCTATTTGAGTGATAGGAAGCCTCAATTTTGTTTGGAAAAAGAAGAAAAAAGGTCTCGGGTTGGCATAATAATAAAGGGTATAGCGAAGACTTGAGGAGAAATAGGAGCCAAGACCTTTTAGGATCATCAAG
>JAXCLQ010071727.1:0-11440 GCA_035584115.1 Cedrela odorata
TATTTACATTCATAAGCTTATATTTGATTATGTGTTAATTGTGTGATTAAATTGAAGCAAAATCGAAATTTAGTCAAGTTAAGCTTAAAAACCCAATTCACCCCCCTTCTTGGGTTGCATATTAATATTTCATCACCTTCACGATCAGATCGTAAAATCTTAATACTCTTTCTTGTTTGTTTCTCTACTTCAGCTCTGAACTCTTTGAACTTTTCAAAAGATATAGATTTGTACTTCAATAAGTACACATAACCATACCGTAAGTGATCATCGGTAAAGGTTATAAAGTATGAGAAACTTCCTCTGGCCATTTTACAAAACATACCACATACATCAGAATGTATCAATTCAAGAACTTCACTAGCTCTATTCCCTTGTCTAACAAAAGGCGATTTGGTCATCTTACCTTGAAGACAAGATTCACAAGTTGGGTAGGGTTTAGAACCCAATGGACTTATCAGCCCATCACTACCCATCATCATAATCCTCTTATCTCCAATATGACCTAATCTATGATGCCATATAAGTCTTGAATTAAGTTCATTTCTAGATCGTTTCTTATTAATAGTATTAGTCATGTTAATTTCATTAGTCTCAAGAACATATAAACCATTTACATTCAAGCCATTATCAATCAATTTATTTCTCAAATAAATACAACATTTACACCCATCAAACATAAAAGTGTAACCAAGTTTACATATTTGATGGACAGACAAAATATTTCTATGGCAGTATCAAAATACATAGTTTTGTATAATATAAAAACATGACCCGAAGGCAAAACAATTCTGCACGTCGTTGAGCAAGTGGCAGCAACTATTGCTCCATTTGCCATCTTCAGTGTCACTGTACCCTCCTATAGTAACTACTTACTATGAAGGTCCTGTAACGACATACAAATATGAGAAGTGGTCGCTGAATCAATTATCCAGCTATTTGAATCTGAACTAACATTTAATTCAGTTTCTATAACATGATAAGAAAGCGTACCTTGTGCCTTCTTCTGTCTCAGACTCTCTATGTAAAGAGCACAATTCCTCTTCCAATGCCCCAGCTTTTTGCAATGATGACACTCATCATTAGGTTGACTATTGGCAATTTGTTTACCTTTACTCTTCTTTTTCTTAGAGAATCCTCCTTTGGGTCTAACCCTATAGGACTTCTTGCCTTTGCTCTTCGATGTCTTACCATAAGACACCGCAGCAAAAACAGTCTCCTTCCCTTTACCTTTAGAGACTCTCTTATGAAATGAAATAATTTCATTCATAAGTTTAGAAAGAGTATGCTCTAGTTTGTTCATATGATAATTGGTAACAAACTGATCGAAGCTAGATGGAGCGACTGAAGGATCAATTTCGTCTGTAACTCAAAGTCCATAGAAAACCCCAAAGAGGCCAGCTGACCTATAAGGTTAATCATCTTCATAAGATGAGATTTCGGAGGCACTCCCAGATTAAGCCTTATACCAAACAAAGCAATGGATAACTTGCACTGCCTGTAACTGGAACTCTCCCCAAACAAATCCAACAAGGAACGATAGATAGCTAAGGCATCCTCCATGTCCTCATGCTGAGCCTACAAGTAATCACTCATAGATGTCAGCATATACAATCTTAACTTGAGATCATCATCCCTTCATCTTTGGAAGGTATCTCTTTCATTTGGTGTAGCCTCCTCTAGAAAGGATCTAGGCATAGGCCCTTGCAGAACATAGCCAATTTTCTCAGAATCTAAAACAATTCTAAGATTTCGATACCAGATCTTGAAGTTAGATCCGATAAGTTTGTAGGTATCAAGGATTTTGAGAAGAGGGTTACTCATATTCTCCCACTAGAAAAGAGATCTGCAGAAAACTAAAAGCACATCAGAATGTATTACACTATATATCATACTATTCAGTTATGGACTTTAAACTAAATAGTTCTCTCACTACTTCAATTATATCTCACACTCCCTTGATGAGAAAACTATAACCCTTTATAGGTTTTCATGGGTGATCATATTCTCATCAAGCTAACAGACCTCACCTAACAGATATTGGTCAAGAAAGCCCAATGAGTCAAAAACTCATTTCTGTTTGTAACTCTTTACAAGACATAATCAATCTTCCTCTAGGAGAAGAAACCTCACCTGATAGATATTGGCTCTTAACTTAGTTAGGCTAGACCTAATGCCTTTTCTTGAAGAGGAGTGAAAATCAAACCCCTCACCTAACAAATATTGAAGCCAAAGACTCCCTAATCAAGAAACAGGTCAAGTAGACTACTACACCTCGTGTGGGCTCCCTTCACCTAACAGATATTGGGTAACCCCATCAAAGGTGACAATAATTACTGACTGTATTTAAAAGATTGAGCTTCCGTCTAATAGATAATTTAATTACTACTCATGTAATTCTAATCTCATTAGAATTTTAATTTTAATCTCATTAAGGTTTAGTAATTAAAGTTGGAAAAATTTCCTTAAAATTTTTAGATTAAGTTATATCATAATCTTATTAAGTTGTAAATATTTTAATCCTATTAAAAGTCTTTATATTTTAATCTCATTAAGATACTTATATCATAATCTTATTAAAATTTAATTTATTTAGATATAGTATATTTTTTAGTGTTTTAATATATTTAGAAATCTAATTTCAAGATTTTGGCTTATAATAGAATGTATTTAAAACATGTGGGCAATATAAATAATTAATTCAATTAACCATTTACTTTCAAATAATAAACAATTTATTATTATTAATATATTATCAATAAACAATAATTTCATGTATCAGTTATATATATCCATTACACTCAATTATTCTCTAATTCAATCCTATATTTAAGCATAATCAATAAACAATTATGTAATAAAAGCATGCAAATAACACTTACTCTGATAATATAGTTGAGAATTAAGCATATCATAAGTATTGAAATTTTTTTAAAAAATCAATTAATCATATTAATCAAATATATATTAATTCTCATACCAAGATCATATTATTTAATTATGCTTTATAATATCAATAAACATAAAACGAGACAATGAAGATATTACCTTAGATATTCACTTGCAATGGGGTTAAAATAATCCTTTCTTGGATTTCCTACAGAGTTGTAGCTTCTAATACAGTTTTGACCTTTAAAATGCTAGTTTTAGGATTTCTTTGTGAAATACAAATTTGTATAGCATTGACATTTCTTTATAGACCCTTTTGAATTGCATTAATCAAATATTGGATTCAAAAGCTATGGCCAAAATACAAAGATTGGATGAGTTCTTTTTTTTTAGATCAACTATCTAAGTGTGTCATCTCTAATAGTATTCACACAAAGTAGACAATTAAAGAATTTTGATTTCATTAAATCCAAGGTTATATAGGTGTCTTTTTTTTAGTGTTAGCTTAAGAAAAGATAGTAGAATTAGGGTATGGGAGTTTTGGCCACATAAAATAGATTTTCCTTTAAACAAATTAAAAGAAAAATGAAATTTTTCTTTAATTACATTTTAGCCGTTAAAATTTTAAAAATTACAAAATAACACTTGTACTTTTGAAAATTGTAAAACAGCTCCAAAATTACCAAATTTATATATTTGCTAAAAAATTTAAGAATTCTATTTTTACCTATAATTTTTCATATTACGAATTTACCTCGAAAGTTTAAGAACTTAATAATTAAATCCTAAAACTTAATTATACATAACTTATTATTAATTCCTCAATACTTTAAAGTGTATGACCCATTATGTTATTTTTTATGTTAGCAATTGAGATATTTATAAACTTCTTAAGTTTAGATAAATTAATTATATTAATTTATCCTCAATTAACTGTGTAATTAAATTATGGTTATCGAAATGTTTGACTTAAGTTGATAATATAATTTTAAAGTCTTTGAACCTCTTTTTAGAACTTGTCAGAGCCATACATTTATATTATCACTTATGTCAAAATGATGCCACTTGGAATATTGACTCTATATTATCCAAAGTGACAAATCATTTATTGACCCTTCAAAATTTTATGTGCTTTCCATATTACCCAATTATTATCCTATGCAATATCTCGTTATGGACGACGAAAGTATAATGTCAAACCATATATAATCCACATACAAGGTACTAGAAGACCTCAAGTTTAAGGTTCAGTCATATTATCATAACTTAGAGAAACCTCATAGACATGTGGATAATACTCTATATGGTTCTTAATCAGGTCAGTTTAATGTACTTGTTCTCTGATAAGTATTTATATGTTAGATTAAGTAAACATCTTCACTAGTAACTTATGAGATCAACTATCTTCCTTCTCGAAGAAAGTAGACATAATATATATCGATCTAATTTGGATTTATCAATGTCTAAATGTTGACAATCCTACAATAAAAAATGTTTAAGAATGATGGGATCTCATAAATTAAATTTAAGTTAATTCCTCTAATTGTCATTATAAGGACTTCATATTATAAGTATTCAATATAGAAAAAAATTATTAAAAAATTGTTAATTTTAGTAATCAATGTAATAATGTACAATTACATATTTGTCTCCATTAGATTTAGGGCTTATAACCAATAGTTCCTAGGTCTGAGTTTGATCAAGATAGCTTTGTTAGTCAAGTGGTAGAGTTAACTCAGCAAATTAAGAAGATTAGTGATAGGCTTGTTTACTTGACCGAGGTTGCTACCAACTTTAGACAACCTTCTAGGAATATGAGAGATTGTTGCTTTGTTTGATTCATATGCTTTAATGTAGGGATCTTTCATTTGAGTTACTTTCTTTAAGTTTTTCAGTTCTTTATGTGTTTTTTTTTTTTTTTTATGTTTTACTTATTGTAAATTTATTTTTCTATACTTGTTTTCTTTAATATAAAAAAACACAAAAATATTTTTGTTTATTTTATTCTATGTGAGTTGATAAGACTATTGTATGAGTTTTTCACCTTATTTTTTGTGTGGATATTGGTCTCTGACTTATGTATTCTGTAATCAAGGTGTGAGTATTTCCTATACAAGCTCTCTATGCTTTTGCATATGTATTTCATATCTCTATTATATATGTCTTCACATTTGTTGTGTACTCGTGATTTGTATTCTTTATCACTTTGCATTTCAGTATGAACATGTCAAGTATGATGTTTAGGTGGGCATTCATAGGTTGAAATAGAGTGTAATGGTGATTGAGTTGACCTTTGACTAATGTACCTATCTATGAAAAGTCTTATACCTCATATCAATATTTCAACTGAGATCAAATATGTCTTATTACAAAAATTCATATTCTAAAGGCAGTAAAAAAAATGTGAGCTATCACTAGTTTAGGGAAATAAAAATAATATAAGCAACAAAGTTGCATCTTTCTCAACTCTTAATGGTTTGGGTTGGACTTTCTTTCACTGTGCTACATATGTTCAATCAGTAGTTTCATATAGCTTCGCCTCGCTCATAATTTCGTGATCTTAAGTCATATGTTTATTTTTGGTTATCACTTTAAACATGCGAATCACTTATACTTGACTCAGTTTAGTCTATGCTTGTTAGAGATGAAACTCAATATAAGTGTTTTGTCTTCATATATAGCATTTACTTTTGTATTAGTGTTTACTTGATTTGAGTCTTATTCTATGTTTTCATGCACTTTCCGTGTGATATGATCATTTTCAACCCATTAAATGGTTTGTTAGTTATTTTTGCCTTTTGGTTGGTTAGTTTTTCTTTGCCTTTATTAGTTAGTTGGCTTAATTTTTTATTTTATTTCCCGAGCATGGATATTTTTGATGAAGACACTGTGGTCCTCGAAGTTGAAATAGATGATGCTTTTTGATCTTTTTGACATTCAATTACAAAAAGTGAGAGAAAATATAGGAGTCTATGGGAGATATAGAAGTTAGGGGAAACGTAGCTAGAATAACTTTTAAAAGCTTAGCTTTTGTTATGCTTCTTGTTGTGTTTGTTTTATTTATGGGATATGATAGGAATTCTTTTTATGACTTGATTTGTCACGCCTTGACCCTGGGGTCTACCTGTGACAATTGCCACAGACCTCATGATACACTCTCTATATTTAGAATATATCACAAGAGCCTGTAAGGCTAATCTGTAATTTACAAACTCTTGAAAACAATTTATTAATAAGCCTTCCCATCCATGGGAATATCAAAGAATTGATTTACGCATTCAATTCATCCACAACAAGTATCAATTATTTAAAATAATTTTATGTAAATCATTTTACTGTCTGGTTGAACAAAATATAAACATTTACTTCATCTTTTAATTTACAAAAATATTATAAAAATCCGTTTACATTAATCCTGTGGGATATTTACACATGTAAGTCAAGTAAATAACCTACTCGAAACGTTGTAGGCTCTCTATTGCTACCCCAAATTGTGCTAGTACTAATGCTCTTAACTTGAAATCTATAATTGTAAGGGATGTGTATACAACTATACTCAGTAAGTAAATAAAGTGCATATATATATATATATACATACATGCACACGCATTTCCAAATACAGATATTGAGATTATTCTTCAAGATATGCTCAAAGTACATATATATATATATATATGTTCGTTTAACTTAAATAATCAATAAATAATTTAAGGGTCTGCTTCCGTTTTAAAAAAACAACCAAACCAAGCTGGCCATACTTTCTTAACCGCTATCTTGGCCGAGATAACGTTGACAACCATCAATGAGTCTTTCATGTATAAAATCATATGCAATGCATTTTATAATATAGTAATTCATTTGTCATGCTTTACAAAATCATTCATTTCCTTGTAAAACATGCATATTTGAAAACACTTAGCCCATCTCACTGATGTTGGCCTCGAGTAATCGCTTGGTGACATGAGCGACTATCCTCAATATTCATCAAATCCATGAAATTCCTATCAAGCCGCTACGACTTTCCATAGGGTCTCTAAATTAGCACATACATGCTCGGCACACAATGGGCTTACTATGGCTTAACTTCCCTTAGACAGCCCCATTGTTACCCACTCACCTATGTGGCATTTCATAGGTTCGTCCATAGGCTACCGTCAAATAACTAGCCTAATGGCTAAACATCAGGCCCACTGGCCATAAATCAATATCTGGCATTACAGCTTCATCACCAATAGACATGCTTAAACCAATCATTTGCAATCAATGAATTCAATTCCTTTAAATCAAACCCGACCTCCCTAGCCCTTTAACATATTTTCAACAGAATACCAAAAATATAAATCATCCCAATATCAATTTAAAACATGTATAAACAACTTCATTTCAAATTACTTCAATCATAAAACAGCTTGATTACACACAAGCATACATATATGTATCACACATATATTTACATATTCGTATATATAAATTTACTCACTATAAAGGGAGGGTAATCACTCCCACTAAGGTTCCTCATGCCTACTTAGTCCTTCTCCCGAATTTTCGAAATCTAATACCACACATGTATAATATAGTGAATTCCACAATTTCATATAGTTAAACATATATGCACTAAACACAATGTTTATGGAAAATATGTCTAAAAATTCCTTAATTGACACATATCACTTCTATAGGCTTAACTAACGAGGATCATTTATCTAATTTCAACCAATAAAATCTTATGACCAACTTATTCTAATTTACATTTTCAAACCATATTTCCACCGCAATATTTTAATTAACACTAACTAACATCATTTAACATTTCTTATGCACAAATTATCAAAATTTTCAATTATTCAAAACTCGTTATACTCATATCATGAGCTAACTTAGTTCACCTAAGCCTCGTTAATGTGTCAATTAATCATGAACAATGCATATGTGAAACTGAATATTATGAAATGACTATTTTACTATTTAGTTTGTAGAACTGGGTTTACATGATTACCCTTGCATTTGACTTGGTGTTATGAGTGTGTTTTGTTACAAGTAACAAGTAACAGGTTTTATCTACACATCGACGAAGTAAAATGGGTCAAATTATCTGTTGAACTCTTAGATATATTTGTTAGTTTGTCTTTTGTAAACAAATTTCATTCATAATGATTGGTGACATTTCTATTCCTGATTTGTCTATTTTAATCAATTTTTGATTTAATGTTTCGTTACGGAATGGCAAAAGGTAGAGCTTGTTAGGAACTAGCTGAGTTGGCACATTATATGTCTAAAAGAGTATATTGATTCAAGTCATAGAACTTGATAGAGACCAAATGCTAAGAATGAACATACTAGAGGTTTGTGTATAAATTAAGGACAAAAAAAAAGACATGAAAACAAAATTAATGTAGCTCAAGCGGCACTGTCTATAATCTTAGCATCAACCTAGTGCCAACTTGTGGCATGAGCGGTGAATAGAGATATAAATAGTAAACAATTACTATCAAAGGATCTTGGTGCCAAGTCAACGCCAACCTGGCACTCGAAAGGACATTAATATATATATATATATACTTAGCAAAATCTGAGTTATGGTTTGCGAAGACCATTCAAAGATTTTTGGTTTCTTGAGTAAAGAAAGCATCTCTAAGTGTAAGAGAGTTTTCCTTCTTGATTTCTTTGTGAGAGAAACTAATTCAGTTCCAAATATTTGTCTATATGTCCATATCATCTCTACAAATATTTGTTATATTTGGGGCTATTGATGATATTTTCTAACATTGTTAGGATGAGTGAACAAGTTTGTAATATGATAAGAAATAGTTTTATAAAGGTTAGGACTCAATACTTTTATTTGGTCTTATATTATAATTCTTAAAGATTACATTATGATTTCATGAGAAAAGAATGTTGTTTAAGGTATAAGAAAAATACTAAAGTAACATAAGGTTAGATTTGGCAAGTTTAGAAACATTAAGTTCTCAAATGGATTTGATAATATAAGTGATATCATCTAGGCCTACTTAGTTATGTTATACTTTATGATTGTGTATATGAGGCTTATTAATGTTAATATTTGATTTATAGGTCAATATGTTTAAGTTCACTTTAAAGATTTCAAAAAGAAATTATTTAAAATAGTTATAAAATGAATTTAGTCCCAAACCTTTTAATACTTTACTGTCTATATCATCTCTGCAAATATTTGTTATATTTGGATATGTATTATATTTTCTAAAAGTCAAAGATTGGGCTGAGGATATTTTCTAACATTGTTAGGATAAGTGATCAAGTTTAAAATATGACAAGAAATATTTTTATGAGGGTTTGAACTCAATATTTTTATATAATCTTATATTATGACTTCTAAAGATTATGTTATGATTTCATGAGAAAAGAACATCATTTAAGATATAAGAAAAATTCTTAAATAACATAAGATTATATTTATCAAGTTTAAAAACAATATTAAGTTGTCAAATGGATTAGTTAATACAAGTGATACCTCCAAGGCCTAATGAGTTCTGTTATGTTTCATGATTTTGTGTATAAGGCTTATTAATGTTAATCTTTGATTATAGGTCAATGTGCTTAAGTTGGCTTTGTTATGATAGTTAAGAAATAAGTATTCTAGACTTTTTAAAAAGATTCATAATAAATATATGTATGTATTTGATTATATTTTTAAAATAATTTTCAATTATATGTTATTATGAAATTATTGATTTTCTCACTATTATGTGTTTATATGATTTTTTATGATTATGTGGTTTAATTTGTGATTGCTTGCAAGTTATGTGCATTGGCATTAAATAATGGACTATGCATTATGTTTTAACTGTTGAGAAAGAGCTTTTGTAAGAAAAGTGCTCATAAAAGTTAAGTTTTGTGTTTTTTAAGGTATCCAACATCATTACTTGATTAGTACGCAATTATAAATATATAAGGAGCTTTTATAAGTGTGGTCATTCATTCGAATTTCATACAAGTGATGAGTATTGTTAAGTATTACATATGATATGGAAGATACCTTTGAGTTACCTTTAAAACTTTTTGAGTTTTCATATCTGTGTGTCAACGTATTTGTGCATGTAGGAAGACTCACTGTTGATTAGGGTGAGAGAATGGTTATTATCTTTGAGCATGAACATTCTTTATTTTTTAAATTATATGCTTCACTTACACTTAGCTCACATATGGTATATCATCAACAGTTGACAATATTTGCTCAATAAGTTTTAAGTAATAAACAAAATCCTACTAAATTGTAATTGAATAAAGAAATTTCTAATAAATTTTGAAAGAAACTTCTAAAGTGATTAAATATTATGAAGTATTTTAAATGGTTAAGTTTTTGTCTCATTCCATTTCTTGTACATGCATTATATATCTTATGTATATATTTTATGTATATGAAAAACTAATATATTTACTAAGTTTAAAACTCGTTATAGTTTATCGTGATTCCAATATGATTGAAGGTTTGTGCATATAATAGATGGATTTGTCCTTTGGTTCCTTAAAGCTTTGGACTTTTGTAATTTGTCATTTGTGACATTATTGGATTACATGATATTTTTTAGAGACCTATTGTTATTAATAATTAGAGACCACTGACTATTTGTTATATTTGTTATATTTACGGTTGACAGGATTTAAATAATTCGATCCTTCCAAACTGAGGCGTTACTTCGAACAATAGTTCCAAGTTCATTTATTGCTTATCACTTCTCAAAATGGAAACCTTGCAGTGCTCTTTTTAGAATTGATTTCTATCTTACTATGTAAATTACCATATCCACTAGAATTAATGTAATTGGTTAATTGCCCCAATTGCATCCTATGTTTTTATTTGAATTTCAATATGGTTAACCTTTTATTCCAGCCTCTAAAATCTCTCTGAGTTTGTATTTACTAACTTCTCAATTGCTATCTTATAAGATTTCTTATTCTCTTATTGAGTTTGCTTTAGCTAAAAACTAGATGATGGAAAGGTCTAGAACTACTTAATTAATTACCTTGTTCTTTCCAAGAAAGTTTGGATGATTTCTCTAAACTAGGTTATTTGTATTAGAATAGAAATTATTCTGTTGTTGCCTATTAAAATTAGCAACAAATTTAGTTTGTTTTGCTTGCATATAGCCATAACTCATGTAAGCATCTCCACACAATTCATAACTCAAACTAGAAATAGAATTCACTTTATCAAACTTACCAAACATTTTCTGCGAAAGAATCAACCCTGGACATTCATCATACTTATGTCATCTACATCATACATACCTGGAATTTCCTTTAGCATACCTTTTGAATAGAATAGGAAAGACAACGTGCTCTGTTTTTGACGCAGCGGAAGTGCGATGCACGAAATGGATTTTCGGGCGCACAACCGTTGCTGGGGAGCCTAGATAAACATTAAAATCTGCGGAATAGACTCCTGAACGATCAATATGTGCATGCATGTGACCTCAGTGTACAACTTTTCATTTTGTTTTGTCAAACAAAAACAGGGAGAAGAAAAACCGAACCTGTGTTTAAGCAATCCAAGCCAGCAACAACCTTGCTT
>JAXCLQ010071729.1:0-11438 GCA_035584115.1 Cedrela odorata
TATTATTAGCCCACTTAGATTTTATTTTAATTCATAATCCAAAATTCCAAAAATAACCTTGTTAACCATAAAAATTTCCATTTCTACCCTTCATGTCTACTATATTTTCCAAACTTATAAAAATAAGCTTATACATCTACAAAAGAAATCACAAGTGTTACAGTATATGTTTGAAATATTAATGAATTCCTATATTAATTGATAGTTTGAAAATTCATTGATTCATTTATGCAAATATGATTGCTTTGAGAAGAAAGGAAATATGGAAGGTTTGAAAATGTATTGATCTATTTGAGTATTTATGTTCTGTATCACATCGACATATAAAAAACTTGAATGATTTACTTGTTGAGATTATATTTGAATAGAATAGTGAGCTTGCATGCTTTGTTTTCCTGAGCAGCGGAAGTGCGATACACGAAAAGGACTTCCGGGTGCGCAACTGCCGTAGGAGAGCTATGGCTATCTTCATATACCTATAGAATAGACTCCCAATCAATCTTGACATGCACACATGCATGTTTAAGCTTTTAAAACATGCTCTATTCAAGAAAAAAAAATCAAAACAGAGATAAGACTCACCTTTGGCTTTGCAATCCAGGACAACAACAAGTTTGCTCCCTCAGGTGATCCACACGCCGATGTGATGAAGCCGATTCTGGCTTGTTTGGGATTTGCATGCACTGGTTTGAGCTTCAACAAGCTCACCAAGCTTTCTCTCTCTACGGTTTCCCCTTCTCTGTCTACTGTTCAAGCTTCGATTCACAGCCTAAACTAGCTTCCCTCTTCTGTCTTTGCTTTGGTTCACAACCAAACTCTCCTAAGCTTGCTTTCTCAAGCAGCTTATGGTTTGAAGGAGAAGAAGAAGCTTTTTCATTTTTGTTTAAAACAAAGAAAAATGAAAAACAGAGAAGTGTTAAAACCTTGCCTTTTAATTTACAAAACGTATTCTGTATATATATGTGTGTGTGTGTATATGTGTATAAACTTAACCCTTAAGCCTTTGTGTTTATCAATCACCGACGCCACCTACATACAAACAACCGACTAGCATTTTTAAAATATCACAAAGAAATAATGTAAGAAGATGAGTGTGCATTTTTAACTAAATACATGCATCACATTAATACACATATATACATTAATACATTAATACATTATTAATATAATATATATACATTAATCAAATTAACATATATATATATATGTATCAAAATGAGAGAGAGAGAGAGAGAGAGAGAGAGAGAGAGAGAGAGATCATTACATATATATATATATATAGATACATTACTTTAATATATATATATATATATACATTTTTATATACACATATATAAATAAATATCTTACATATATATATATATATATATCATTACATTAATAATATATATATATATATCAACAATATTATTTAGATATTTATTATTATATTAAATAATTAATAATTATATATTTTATGATTACTTTAATCATATTAAAATATAATATTAATATATTAATATTTTTACATCAGCAAATCATATTTACGGTATTCCAAAATTAACCCAAAATATTTTTCACGCATACGCATGCTAGCGCGTCATAGCCGAAAAATATATTATTTACAATAAAGAATTAAATTGCTACCCGATTAATATCTATATAATATCATTAATCAATTAATGATTATTGCATAATAGCAATAGCCATCATCATCAAGAAACCGACTCTGTGTGTGACCACCTAGGTTTATTGTGAACTGGACATGGGTGGATACGAACTCTTTTATATCTCTTTGGTACAACTCTTTATAACTAAAGTTCCCGATGATCATGCGCAACCTCTAGCAAGATGTCACAACCCCCAGATACTAATGAATCCATATAGTCATACATACATGTAGTAAAGTCCCTCTGTTATCGACTCCCGATCAAGTACAGATCATGGAATCGTCAAACCCCTAACTCAATCATAGGAATAGGGTCTCGAATCATATAGAAGAATTATATATCCAAAAACACCTTTCTGGAAACATGTACTCTGGCCAGAGATTTCATTTCCTATGTATGACATCTTTGCCTAGGATCTTAAGCTCTAATATCTGAGCTAGCAGATTCCATCTTGGTCATCACTTGTTCTCTTATACTTAAACACATTGCTAGTAAGCTTTTTTCACTGGGCATGGCTAGCCCGGTGCGATATACACAAGTGAACGATGTGCCTCAATGTAGAGGGCAACTATGACACCTCAGGTTAAAGGACCAGTAGTACACTAGTACGGCTGTGTGATGTATCATTGACTGCGGATAATCACCCATGTGATTTGTTACATTTGGTTACGTTCAGTAACACGTACTCTAACGTATTACTTATGTTTATGCTCTTGTGACATGAGACTCGTCACCTAACTATTAGCATCAAATACTAATCCTTGGCAGCATCAAACATACTAGTCATGAAATGTCATACTCCTATATGATAATACCTCAACCAGGAACTAATTTGGATATATTCAGATCAAACTCTATACTCAAATCTACAACTCCTTGCAGATAGAGTCCTGACATCATAATACATCACGGGATCTCATTCTATATTTTATATTTGTAATCAATAGATTAGCTAAGTGACAAGGAGCGTAATATGTATAGACTTGTATGTATAAGAACTTTTGTTAATTGTAAATATTTAGGGCTTGTGTAATAATAGTATAACATTCTATAATAAAAGGTGAGAATGACTTTGTATTTGTAACTATGTGTGGAAGGGGGTATTACAGTTATTGTAGATCGCCGATCGGAACGCCCATCAGCCGTTCTTTGGTACGAGTTGGTTAAATTTCAATAAATGAGTGGATTAATCTTGTTTTATAATGATTCCAAACTTACATCATTTGGTCTTAAGAAACCTTTTATATTTGATAATAGTGCTGAGATATATATATATATATATATTATTGAATTGAGCTTGAATCTCGGCAAAAATCGAACTAATTGTAATTTTTGGTTGGCCGAGTTTGTGTGAACGATTGGGAGTGTTTAGTGCCCTATTTTATGACTGTTTTATAAAGATATTAACGTATTTAAATTATGAAAATGACCCTAGGGCATTGATATTAATTTTCCCAATTTGTTTATAAATCGAGATATTGGTGAAATGGCATTGAGCCGATAAAATTTACAAATGTGTTGGGTATTATATATATATATATATTTGATATTCTGTGGCTACCGCTTGTAGTTTATGGTGGATGTTTGAGACACATAGGTGAATGAAAGTATTTATACTTTCTTATTTTTTTAATGTGATGCTTATAATTATTTTTATGATACAAAAGTATGTATATGGGAATGATGGATTGATGTATTAGTTAATTATGGAAACGTTGGTGAGTTATATGAATTGTGGCCAGGAGGTGGCCAGAATTTTGTTGATATGAATGATGAATTGAGGCTATGAAATTTAAGAAAGGACATAAATATGGTGTTTTGGTTTCATATAAATAATTTATTTCATTAAGTTATAATATAAAAATAAAATCATTATTTGAAACGTATGAAGAAATATAGGTGTTGACCAACTTGATTAAATTCTTAAAATTTGTTTTGATCATTGTTTCATAAATCAGTGTCTATGAAGAATATTGAAATGGTTGTCTAGGATGTCGACAATGTGTTGGAATATGGTGAACCCATGGATTGTGAATGGGTTATGGCATGTGAGTCAATGTTTTATTTTCTCTAAAATATTGATTAGATATACCGTTAAAAATATAAATCTTTTCAATGTTGGAAATATAGATGTTTCGATGATTGGATTGAGTTGTTTGGTTATTACATGGTGTCAACGCCATCATACTTGCAGTTATAGCTATTCACTTTCAATTAATGAAAAGTAAGACATTCAAAATCATCAAAGTTAAGGACAAAGCTAACTATTAATTTCATGCTATACTGGACCCATTTCTGCCTATGTTTTGGGTTTAAATTTTTCAATAAAAATCTAACAAAATGACTGCAGTTTGAATCTATTAATAGAATGTGGCAACCATTTGATTAATTTGCCAAAATAAAAGTACAAATCCAATGCTTAGAAAACATAATTTAAACTAACAATTGGTGTTTAATATTTGATTTTATTCTCAAAGTCCATAATGAATTAATAAATCAAACCAACCCTTCTTAACTTTTTGATAATTGTCTAGCTGACGATGGGAGATCGGGCCAAAATATATCACAAAAGCATCTGTTTCTCATCGTAGTGTAAGGCATCTCTTTAATTCCACTATTTCTGCAAACTTGTCGACAAATAACATGGAATGTTTGGAACAAAAAATTAAAAATTAAAAAAATTATGGTGATTGTTGATTTAAAATGTGTTTGAAAGTATCTTTGGACTAGTTTATTATCTAATCATGAAAATAGAAAGTCCTTATTTAAATTGTTAAATAAATGCAAATTTATAAATAAAAATAGTCAAATTAATAAACTTCTAAATCTCACATTGTTTGCCCTTCTATATAGTGTGATTGTATCACAAAGCCTAGGGCTTAGGCTCGGAATAGCACTAATGGATGCAAAAATCTACTAATAAACTTAGATTAGCAATCGTGTTATTGTTTGTGATGTCGGGTGGATAGTTTGTTCAAAATGTGTCTTATTTCATTGCATGGATCAACTACATTTCAATTAGTCATTGTACGTACAAAATTTTGTTAGGCTCTTAGTACAAGCCAAGTGATGCTCACCCTTTGTGACAATCAAAAGACAAGGATAAGTTGTCTCCCTCAGCCTCATATTTCCATGCAACCATAAGATATAAACTTTATAACATATTATATACAGATTAATCAAATTTATATAAGACTTCAACCAAATCAATAAATAATTATAATGCACCAAAATAAACTTAGCTTATCAAAAATCGCTAAAGGGCTCTAAGCCCATGACATACATATATACCAACCATCATCAAATACATATACATGATTACTGATTCATAAAACTCTAATGGCTCGTATTTTTCATAACAACTAAAATAAAATTTTAGTGACTTGAATGAGAATTTTCTAAACTTAAAGGGTTAATAATTTGGAGAGTAAGCTTGACTTAAATGAGCTAAAGGGTTTCATGTGAAATTGGGCCAAATATTAGGTTTATTAAATAAATAGTTTTGGGCCATTATTAACTAATTAATAAAAATTAAATTAAATCAAGCCCATTATTTGTTGTAAATGGTTGACCCACTTCTAGAGAATTCTACATATCTCTAGCTAAATCAAGAAATAACAAGAAATCAAATGAAAAACTCTACACACCTTTTCATGGCTGAGATATTCAAGGAGAAACAAAGGAGAAAATTTCAGTTTTAAGGCAAAAACTTTGAAGGAAAACCAAAGAAAATCAAGTAGCTTAGAGGCGTATAAGCTTTAGAATTCAATTTAGCAAGCTTGTAGTAACACATGTGGTAAGAAAACTCTTTTATTTATCATGAATTTCCTGAAAATTTTAGGTTTGAATTTGTGATGTTTATATAGTGTATTATGTTTTTTGATTGATGAAGGAATGATGTTGGATAGCTAAGAAAATAATAGATGTATTTGGTGAACCCTAAGTTGCCATATAACACAAATTTTTTGGTTTTGTTGTTGTAGAAAAACTGAAACTGTTAGTTGTGGACATGTCATTAAATTTAATTTGATGTTGTTGAGATTTGGAGTATTGGATTTGATCTTAAAAGCCATGAAAGCTAAAGAACACCTAAACCTGAAATGGAGACTATTCTAGACAAGGTGTAGTATTTTGTGTATAAAATAAGTTCTAGACCTCCGATTAATGAATCGTAAATTTTTATGGAAACTAAATATAATAAGAAATAATATAGTCAAAAATAAGATTATTTCATGAAGATATGAATTTCCATAAATTTACATAATTTGGCTGCCTTATTGTAAAACCTTTAACTGTTTCCTTCTTGTGCAATGTGTAATGATTTATTTATAACACTAGTTTTAGCAATTAAAATAAAGATTCGTAAAAAACAACAAAAAGTAGATACACAAGGGATGATTTTATCAATAGTTCAACTCAAAGCTTGTTTCTAAAAGGGAATGGCTGGACCCAGTGGAGGTGCGACACATGGGATGGCTTCCCAGGTGCGCTTTAGCCTACGTAGCAAAAAGGGGAGCCACTATCATCACACGGCAAGTGCGGAAAGGTTCACCTAAAGACCGCAAACATGGATGCATGTGCGTTTTAAAATTTTGAACGTTTTAAACAAAATAATCAACACATAAAATACACATACCCTAAGTGTCGATCTTCGGAATATGCTACTCGTTAGCTTGAGGGCGTGTCAAACATAAATTGAATTGATAGCGACGGGTTCTGGTTACTCGAATTCGTGAATAGAAACTTAAGAACAAGATTTCTAGAACTGGAAATCTTCTAATTCCTTTTGAAAGAAAAGGAAACCCATGAAAATAATTTTCATCACTTTCCTCTCTTTGCTTTCTCTCTCTATTCTTCTTCTTTCTTCCTTTTTTGATTTTGTTCAAAACAAAACTTCACACCCATTCAACAATGGAGTCTCAGCAGAGTAGGGAGAAGAAGAAGAAGCACAGTGTAGGTTTCTCTCAATTCCCAATTGTGAAAAACCTAACTCTCTACGTGTATGCCTCTCATCCAAGCCTTTTGTTCAAAAACAAAACAATGGATTTTACGTGGCAACCTTTCTATTGATGGATTCCAAATCTAATCTTATTTCATTAATCCAATTACTGAAACATAAATATATTGCATATTATAATATTAATCATATTAATATATTTATATACAAATGTATATAAATATATTTTAAGAGAGAGAGTGTGTATTATTTTATTTATACAATATAAATAAAATATAATGATTATATTTTAATATTATATCATATATAATTAAATGTAATAATCACTTATAATATTTGACTTTCAAACATTAATTGTAAAAAGACATTTGGTAACATGTCTGTTACACAATTGCAGCGGAAGCACGACGTGCGGGATTAGTTCCCAGGTATGTGACCGCCGAAGGGGAGGCCATGCCCGTCACACAGACATGTGGAAAGGCTTCCCATTTGATCTTGACATGTACACATGTATGTTTTGGTATTTAAAACTTTTTCAAATATAAACATAAAATGCAAAGACAAGAAGTCTTACTTCTTTCCTTAGCAAACCAGAACAGAAAATGAACTCCTTTGCTTGCCTCCTCAAGTCCACACACATTGGTGTTGGTGATGGTGGTTTCGGCTTCGTTATGGGATCGGTATTAGCTTCACCAAGCCAAAACCGTAGCTTTATCTCTCTAGCCTCTCTTTCTTCTTCCCCCTATTTTTGGTTCACGACCAAGCACACACAAAATGCTTCTCTAAGGAAATTACATAAAAGAAGATGAAGCTGTCGGTTGAAGAAGATTTTTGTATCTAATACAAAAATTCTTCAAACTTAACACTTAAGTCTTTTACTTATATTTATAGCAATCCAATTGCCCACTTGTTATCTATCGACCTTCTCATTTAATTGCCCACTTGCCGACTTATCATTTATCAAATAAACAAAAGGCATGTGTTAATTCGAGAAAAAAAGAGAAAAAGTGTTATATATTTATACAGTTATATATACATATTATATTATTACACTAATAATATATTTATGTATATATATCAATATCTTATACATATATTATTACTTTAATAATATATATGTAATGATTATTGTATTAAATATATATATATTACTTCAATATATATATATATATATGTTAATAATCATTCCCATTGATATTTTAATATTACTTTAATTAATATTAAAGTATTATATCAATATATAACAATATCAATCATATACAGGATCAGAACCTCAATCATATACATGATTCATGTATCCGTAAAACATATTTATGAAAATATATGCTTTGGCCAAAGACTTTATTCCCGTGTATGACAATTCCGCCTAAGATATCAAGCTCTAAAATCTAAGACAACAGATTCCTTCTTGGTTATCACCTGTCCTTATACACCTAAACACATTGTCAGCAAGCTTCTTTCATCAGGCGTGGCTAGCCCAGTGCGATATACATAAGTGAACAATGTGCGTTAGTGTAGAGAGCAGTTGTGACACCTCAGATCAAAGGACTGGTGGTACACTAGTACGGCTATGTGACGTATCATTGACAGTAAATAATCACCCATGTGATTTATCACATTTAGTAACACATTCTCCAAAGTACAAAGTCTACTACACATGCTTTATTAAAATAATATAATTATACTTAAAAGGAACTCACCAATTCTCCTTTCTTTCTTCTTTCTTTCACTCTCTTTTCCTTTTCTATATTGCCTTATACGTATCCTCCTTTGCATTTTCAATTTGAAATGTTAAATACTAACCTTTTTAACTCATTAACACATGGAGGGCTAGGATTACTTCAATCAAATCCAATGGCTCTCATTTTTTTACCTAATTTCTATTAATATATTAATTAATTCTAATTTTCTTAAAACACATGAATGACTTGGATTACTTCAATCAAATCCAATAGTCATCCTTTCTTCACCACATTTTTCATTAACTAACACAAAATATTAATTAATTTAATCAATAAAACACAAGAATGGCTAGGATGGCTTTAACCAAATCCAATGGACCACATTTAGCCACCATATTTTCCACTAACATAGCTTTTATGTCCATCTTTATCCATTTTATAAAACATGCCTAGAATTGTGATAAGTGGATGGCTATGATTAAAGAAAATGAATGGTTAGGATTTTATAGATAATTTAAGCAAAAATCTAATATTTTATGTATTTATTTTACTTTGTAATATATATAAATATATATATATATATTTATACTTGGGCTTCGGCTTTGACCAATTTTAGTATATATATATATATATATATAAGCATTGGCTTGGGCTTAATTTAATTAAATTGAGCCCAAATTATGTATATATAATACTAGCCCACTTAAGTACATATGTATATATTTATCCATGAGCTGAAATCCCAAAAATAACCTTGTTAATAGTAAAATTCCAATTCTACCATTATAAATTTACTTTATATTACTTCTCAAAATTCTAATACTTAATACTTTAATAAATATATTTACAATTACAACTATGAGTTCTACAAAAGAAAGTTCGAGTATTACAATTCTCCCCTCTTTATAAAAATTTTGTTCTCAAAACTTACTATGTATCATTTTCCTTATAGGAAAAGCTGAGGATATTTCTTTCAAATTTTCGCTTCTCGTTCCCAGGTGGCTTTCTCTACAACATGATTTCTACAAAGCACTTTCACTAAGGGAATCTTCCTGGAGTGTAATTGTTGATCCTTATGGTTTAAAATCTGCACAGAAACCTCTTCATCAGTAAGATCTTTTCTAAGCCTAAGTGGTTTATAACTCAACACGTGTGTAGGATTAGCGATGTACTTGCGCAACATTGATCATGAAAAACATTATGCACTCCAGACAAAGATAGAGGAAAGGCAAATGATACGCCACATCCCCCATTCTTTCTAAAATCTCAAATGGGCCAATGAATCTAGGGATTAACTTCCCTTTCTTACCAAACCTCATGACCCCTTTCATTAGACCCACTTTGAGAAATACCTTTTCTCCTACAACAAATTCTAAGGGCTTCCTTCGGATATCAGCATAACTTTTTTGTCTACTTTGTGTAGTTTTTATTCTTTTTTTTATTTTCTCAACCACTTCACGTGTTTGTTGAACAATTTTTGACCCCAAAACTTTCCTTTCACCAACCTTATCCTAATAAAGTGGCGATCTACACTTCCTTCTGTATAATGCTTCATATAGAGCCATGCCAATAATGGATTGGAAACTATTATTATATGCAAATTCTGCCAATGGTAGATATTTATCCCAACTACCCTTAAAATCCAATATACGAGCCCGCAACATATCTTCTAGAATCTTAATAGTTCTCTCCTATCGTTCATCAGTTTGCGGGTGAAAAGCCGTACTAAAATTTAATTTGGTACCCATAGTTAGAAGCAAACTCTTCTAAAACTTAGAAGTAAATCGTAGATCTCTATCCAAAACAATGGAGACAGGCACTCCATGCAATCTTACAATTTCTTTAACATACAATTGTGCATATCTGTCCATTGAATAAGTGGTATTCACAGGAAGAAAATGTGCTGATTTCGTCAACTATCCACAATTACCCATATTGCATTGTAACCCTTAGAAGTTCTTAGTAATCCCACCACAAAATCCATAGCTATACATGTTAGAGATATGCCCTAGAACCAATCGTGTCATACGGTTTAGGGATATCACCCTTATATATATATAACTTTGCAAATTATTGTAAATTAGTTTGTAATTAATAAAATGACATTTATATCATTTTGCATATACAATTATATATATATATATATAAATTATATATAAAATGCAGAATGAGATCCCATATATATTATGATGTCATGACTCTATCTGCAAAGAGTTGCAAATATAAGTGCACAGTCTGATCTAAATACATCCAAATTAGTTCCTAGTTAAGGTATTATCGTATGGGAGTACGACATTACATGATTGGCATGTTTGATGTTGCCAAGAATTAGTATTTGATGCTAATAGTTGGGTGACAAGTCTCATGTCACAAGAGTATAAACATGAGTAATACGTTGGAGTGCGTGTTACTGAACATGACCAAACGTGACAAATCACATGGGTGATTATCCACAATCAATGATTCGTTACACAGCCGTACTAATGTACCACTGGTCCTTTGACCTGAGGTATCACGGTTGCCCTCTGCGTTGAGGCACATCATTCACTTGTATATATAGCATCGGGCTAGACATGCCTAGTGAAAGAAGCTTGCTAGTAATGTGTTTAAGTGTAAGAGGACAAGTGATGAATAAGATGAAATCTGTTAGCTCAAATATTAGAGCTTGATATCCTAGGCAAGGATGTCATACATGGGAAATGAAATCTCTAGCCAGAGTACGTGCTTCTGGAAATGTGTTTTTGGATACATGATTCTTGTATATGATTCAAGACCTTTTTCCTATGATTAAGTTAGGAAGTTTGACGATTCCATGACCCGCACTTGATCGAGAATTGACAACAGAGGGACATTGCTACATATACGTAAGACTATATAGATTCATTAGTGTCTAGAGTTATGACATCTTGCTAGAGGTTGCACATGATCATTGGGAACTCTGGTTGCAAAGAGTTGTACCAAAGAGATACGAGAGAGTTCGTGTCTACCCATGTCTAGTTCACAGTGAACCTAGGGGGTCACACATATAGTTGGTTACTTAATGATGATGACTATTGCTACTATGAAATAATTGTTAACTAGTTAATGATGTTGTATAGATATTGATCGGGTAGCAATTTGATTCTTTATTGTAAAGAATATATTTTTCGG
>JAXCLQ010071730.1:0-11437 GCA_035584115.1 Cedrela odorata
AACTAAAATAGGTTGTGTTAATTTGTTTTAGGTACGCAACATTAATATAAGAACATATTCGGGAAGAGCAGGAACAAATGTAAATAAATTGTGCATGCATTTTAATGTTTTGAAAATTATGCGATATTCGATGTTTGATGAAAATATAATTTGTACATGTTGGTACGCCAATGAAACTTTATGAAATGTTTATGAATTTTAATGTTTACGCTGATATCGCATTTAGAAAAAATATGTAATGTTGTCGATGTGTGAAATGTTTAAAAAAGAATGTATTTTATGGCTTAGTCATTAGATATGTTATTCTGATCTAGCCGGATCTCGTGTGAAAGGTGAGGTTTGTAGGCTAGTAAGAATTCTGTTTAGCGCGTCATGCGCACTTTTGTTATATGTAAATGTGAATAACCACTTAATGTGGAACACGTGATCACGTTCTGTAACTGGGTCACCGTTGGTGCAGGTAACACTAATTGACTAAGCCGTTCTGAATATGTTTGTGTTTTAAATGAACTTGTTTGAAAATGTACTAATTGTTTAAGTTTTTATATTTTACACTACATTGACATATCACACTTGCATGATTTACTTACTGAGATGTTTATCTCACCCTTTATTGAAAAATCTATTTTTCAGATAATAGTACCAAGGATGACCGAGTACGCAAGCGAGGATGTTAGGCTTATTCGTAGTTTTATTTTTGATATATGTAATTTGTAAACTAGTTAAGTAATGTGTATAGACTTATAGGTTAGTATGAATATTTTTGGATATGAAATGGATAATCTATTTATATTACAAAGAGTTGTATTTTATGTACACTTGTATGTATAAAGAAAAAAAAATTTGTTGACTAGAAATGTTTAAGTTTTGTGTAAATAAAAGAATAGCATTGTATATAATGAATGTAAGTATGTATTTGCGGTTAGTAAGAAACAGGTGTGACACAGGGTCTCAAATCATATACGAAAATTATGTATCCAAAAATAACTTTCTCGAAACACGTACTTCGGCTAGAGATTTCGTTTTTCATGTATGACATCCCCGCCTAGGATCTTAAGCTCTAATATTTGAGTCTGTAAATTTTATCTTGGTTATCACCTGTCCTCATACACCAAGAACACATTGTCAATAAGCTTCTTTCACCAAGCGTAGCTAGCTCGGTACAATATACACAAGTCAACAATGTGCCTAAATGCAGAGGGCAGTTGTGACACCCCAAGTCAAAGGACTAATGGTGCCTAAATGCAGAGGGCAGTTGCAACACCCCAAGTCAAAGGACCAATGGTGCCTAAATGCAGAGGGCAGTTGCGACACCCCAGGTCAAAGGACCAATAGTACACTAGTACGGCTGTATGACGTATCATTAACTGTGAATAATCATCCATGTGATTTATTATATTTGGTCATGTTCTGTAACATGTTCTCCAACATATTACCCATGTTTATGCTCTTGTGACATGAGACTTGTCACCCAACTATTAGCATCTAATACTAATCCTTGGCAATAACAAAATATGCAATCATGCAATGTCATACTTCTATATGACAATACCTTAACTAGGAATTAATTCGGATGTATTTAAATCAGACCATGTACTCATATCTATAACTCCTTGCAGATAGAGTCTTAATGTCATAATCCATCGCGGGTCTCATTCTGCATTTTATATACAATATTTATAGATATACGCAACTGAATATGCAAAATGATATAAATGCCATTTTATTAATCATAAACTAATTTATAATTAATTACAAAGTTATATATACATAAGGATGATATCCCTAAACTGTATGACACAATTGGTTCTAGGGTATGTCCCCAACAAGTTTAATTGACTTACCAGAGTCCTTGTGGGGATATGCACTTCAGACAGCAATGCATATTCTAAATAGAGTTCCGTCTAAGTCTGTCCAAAAGACACCGTATGAGATATGAAATAGCAAAGCCCTACGACTCGGCTATATGAAGATTTGGGGTGTTCAGCTTATGTTAAACCTATTAAAATAGATAAGCTGGAAACGAAATCCAAAAAGGGTCGGTTAATCGGGTATATTAAAGACAATTTAAGATATTATTTCTACTTTCCCTTTGACCAAAGAGTTTGGGTCAATAGGAATGTACGCTTCCTTGAGAAAGAGTTTTTGGGGGATCGTGGCATAGGTAGAAACATAGAGCTCAAGGAAGGGTCCAAAGAGCTTAGAACCGAAATTACTAAAGTTGGACCGTCCACTCAGCGAACCTTAGTATTAGATACCATGATTCCAGATCATAAGTCTTTTAGAGTATCTAGACCTCCAGAAAGGTATGGATTCCTACATAACAAGATTTTGAATCTTTTCTAATGGGAGTCTCAGATCATGGTGATGATCCGAGAAACTATGAAGAAGCAATTCTAAATAAGGATTCAGGAAAATTGGCTAGAGGCTATAGATTTGAGATAAAATTCATGCACATAAATCAAGTCTGGACACTTGTAGATCCACAAAAGGAATAGTTCCTATTGAGTGCAAATGGATCTATATGAGAAAGATTGGTAAGGATGGGAAGGTTATGATTAAATCCATAAAGATTGGTAAGGATGGGAAAGTTATGATTAAATCCATAGTTGCGAAGGGTTATTCTAAAAAACAAGGGTTGGATTATGAGGAAACTTTTTTGCCTGTGGCTGTGATTAAATCCATCCGAATTATGCTAGCCATAGCTGCGAACCACGACTATGAAATCTGGCAGATGAATGTCAAGATGGCATTCCTTAATGGTTTCGTTGAGGAGAACATCTATATGGAACAACCCATTGGGTATGTGTCCAAAATAGATAGGTTTAAGGTATACAAGCTGCATTGATCCATCTATGGATTGAAGCAAACTTCCAGGAGCTGGAACATCCGATTTGATGACGCAATCAAAGTGTTTGGTTTTGTCAAAAATCCAGATGAACCTTGTATTTACAAATGGGTTAACGATCGTGCCATCACATTCCTCATATTATATGTGGATCACATACTATTAATGGGTAATGACATAAGCATGATGAATGAGGTTAAGATCTAGTTATCTAAAACCTTCTCGATGAAAGACCTTAATGAGGCAACATATGTCTTTGATATTCGTATCTATGGAGATAGAACGAAAATGATATTCGGATTATCCTAAAGATTGTACATTGAGCAAATGCTGAAAAGGTTCAGCATGGAGAACTCTAAGAGAGGTCTCTTGCCCTTCACATACGGTCTTCGTTTTTCTAAAGATGATAGACCAAAGAACAATGAAGAGTGACAACGGATGCGTAAAATTCCTTATGCTTCTGCTATATGAAGTTTGATGTACACAATACTTTATACAAGACCTGGCATAGCATATGCCATAAGTGTTACGAGTAGGTATTAGGCTTATTCAAGGGAGAAACATTGGTCGGCCGTAAAATTAATCCCGAAGTACTTGAAAAGAACTAATGATCTAGTTTTGAGTTATGGATGTCAAGAATTGAATATTCAGAGATATTCAGATTCTGATTTTTAATTAGATATTGATGATAGAAAGTCTACGTCAGGTTTTATATTTATGTATAATGGAAGAGTTGTAAGCTAGAAAAAATCCAAGCAAACGACTACAACAGATTCCACTATAGAAGCTGAATATATTGCTGCTTCGGAAGTAGAAAAAGAGGCTCTTTAGATGCATAAGTTTGTGGGTGAACTTGATGTAGTTCTTAACATGGCTTATCTGATAAGCGTATACTGTGACAATACTAGGGCTATTGCACAAGCTAAGGAATCAAAAGCACACCAAAAGTCCAAACATATTCAGCATAAGTATCATATTTTGCGAGAGTTCGTTAGAATGAGAGAAATAATAATACAAAAGATCCCTTCAACAGATAACATGGCTGACCCACTGATTAAAGCAATGATACAGAAACAACTGGACTACCATCTTGAGAAGATGTGTATGAGATACAATAGTAATTGGCTTTAGTACAAGTAGGAGTTTATTAGTGTATATACCATAGAAACAAATCGTGTTGTAGGTTTCTCTACAACTAATTTGTAATCAGATATTTATTATTTTTAATAAATAAAGAATTATTCTTGATTCACATTTGTATGTTGTTTCAATTATTTATACATGTTGTAAATAATTTATTAATATAATAAGTCTAGATAAGATATTTAAAGTAAATATTCTTATCAAAATCATTCCCTACAGAAACAATATTATTTGGGCAATAATATTATATAGTAGACACATTGAATGCTTCCAAAAAGATATCAAAAAGTTGATATAAGTTCGGATGACGATGATAGTCATGTTACTGGGGCATTATTATGAATTCATGGTTAGAGAACCGTTTATCGAACATAACTAAAATAAACGATAAATCACATGGAATAGCATGAAGTCAATGATTAATCATTTGGTCATATTAGTGTACGATGTAATCCTTCGACCTGAGACATCATGGTCAAATATGGTATGGATATATATGGTTCATATGATGTAGATGTACGAGGCTAGCTATGTCAAGTACAATAAGCCAGTTTGGTCATATGTTGTTCATAAAAGAAACGAACGATGGTTAAGATAAGATCTGTTGACTCGAGATTTTAGGATTGAAGTTTTCGCTAACTCAATCCGTATCTAAATTCCTAAGTAAGCGTCCATAAATGTTAAAAAAATAAATCTCTGGCCGGAGTGATTATTAGTCATGCGAAAAGTTTGTGATGACAAGTTCCAGACATAGCGATCGATGGTTCACAGAGAAATTGAGTTTAAGATTTTGATATCCGTGAATTATACTTAATAAGGATACAGACGATGGAAGGATATTACCTACATGACAAATATGACAATTTATATTAAAATGGAATTTGATGAAGTTATTAAACTCGTCGCATTTTAGGAGCTATGGCATGTTGCTAGATGTCAACTATAGTCAGTGTTTTCGGAATTAATTTTGAATGAGATCCAAAATCGAGACACGACTAAATCAAAAGGGTCCCACAAGGTCACACCAATACTTGATATGAGAAGGTACAAATTATTTAAAAGGAGGCTAGCACTATCCTAAAATAATAAGGGTTTTTTTTTATTATTTTATGTAAATGTTACATAAAATTAAATAAGGTATTTTAAAAGTTAAAATAGCCTTACAATAATTAATTAAATTAATTATATTTAATTGAGAGGGTACTTAATAATATTTATTAGGGGCTAAATATTAATATTTTAAAAGTTAAAGGACTTATAATAAATACCTAGGGGTTAAAAATGCAAACTAGTGTAGTTTGTATGCCTTTATGACAATAATTGATTGTTCAAGGATTAAGTTGCAAAGCATGGGATAATTTTTACCAAAATTAGATTTTGCAACGACTTCCATACAAATAAATTATTTAGAAATCAACCCTAGCTATAAAAATAAAAGTTTTTCACATTTTTCATTAAGTGAAAACACTTAGAAAAATTGAAAGAAAAACTCTTTCATTTTTCCTCTCAAAACCCCTCCTTTTCATTGTGCATCAAGGGTGAAAATTTGTGGAGGACATGTGTCCTTCAACTCTACTACTCCTTTATCTTTATCAAGCATCTATTGAAATAAGGTAAACACTTCAATTCCTTCTTACAAATTGAGTTTTATTATTTTAAAAGATTATCATGAAAAACTTGCAAGTTATGAAATGTTCTTAGCTTGCATATCTAGTTTATCATCCTATTCATTAATTTTTGTTATTCATCAGTAAATTGGGCTTTTAAAACTTTAGAGTTCTTAAAATAAAACAGTAGTAGAGAGAGAAAAACAAATGCTATTTATAATAGTTCGGCAAAGTTTAGCCTATTCCACTCTCTCGGTTACGAATCATGATTACCGAAGTTTAACTATCTTCTTGTTTCGTCGAGTGAAGTGAAACCCACTATAACTTCTTCTGAGGTGAGAGGTAACCATACACTTACTTTCTCACGGGTGAAGAGTAAACCAAAACAATCTTCTTTAACTTTGGCTGAAGATGTATCCAATACAATTTTAGAAATGTAATTATGTTTTTGAGCTCTCACACTAGAGTAAATGTATCAATATGCTCGTACAAAGAAAAATTCTCTCACAATAAGAAATAAAAATTTTATAGTAGTGAGATAAAGTAACATTGTTCACGTTGAAAATGTTCTTGAGAATGTCTTTCAATTAATCATAATGATGTACTGTTTTTCTCTTTTTCTATTTATCTTCTATTTATATTCACTCTGTTTGTGAAGACCCTTGTGTCCAATAGCTTGATTTACAGCATTAAATGTCCACCATAAATACTATAGAAGTTACTGTTGAGCTTTAAATTGAAAGATGTATCGATCTTTTTTTTTGAAATGTATCGATCTCTTCTAGCTCTAGTATCGATCTTTCTTGGGTCAGGTATCGATTTGATTTGCTCCGTAATTATTTTGCAACTCTCTGGATTTGACATGTATCGATCTCTTCTGGCTTAGGTATCAATTTGGTCTACTTTGTAATTATTTTACAACTCTCTATAATTGACATGTATTGATCTCTTCTAGTTCAAGTATCGATCTATTTATTTGAAGTATTTCGTTTGAACGTAACGATCTCTTTACTTCCTGATATCGACCTGCTTCAAGAGTATCAATCTGTTCACTATATGTATCGATCTTTTGCTTCAATATATCGATCTTGTTGAATTTAAAGGCATTTTTTATGGATATTTGTTAATGATTTCTTACAAGCATATTCATGCACACTTTACTTGATTCTTAACAAGTTTAATTTAATCTTATCATTACATATTAATTTGACATTTACAATATACTTAGTCATCATCGAAAACATACAAATACATATTATGATGTCATCAATTTTATATTTAAAGTATCAACATGATATCATCAATTTCTCCCTTTTTTGATGATGATAAAAATTAAGTTTTTTAAAGATTTTTAATCAATTAAAGTGTCTAAATCCCCTTAAGAATTTTAACTCTCTTTATTCTTTTTCCCCTTTAATAATTCAACTATTAAGTTTCTCCCCCTTAAGAGTAGATTTCATGTTTAGTTATCAAAGTTTCTCCCTCTTTTTGTCAATAATCAAAGAGTGAAAAAATGGCACACATGCGCAAAGAGATAATAAAACAAAGCAATACATTGCAATAAACAACTAAGTCCACATTTCTCTTCATTAATCATTAAGTAAAAAAAAAAAAAAATTTGCATAGAGAGAAACATTTACAAGGTGCCAAAGATAAGGTCGTTTGGACTATTGCTATCTACATCTAAGTCGACAATATAGGAAGTGCTAGGCTGTGAGGCGTGTGGAGTAGTTCGTGGTTTAGATGAAGAGGCTGTAGGTCTGCGATATTCAAGTAGAAGTGCTGGGGTGACTACTTGAGCTAAGCTTTGCATAAACCTGCTATTTTCACTTCGGAACTCAAGTATGAGACGCCCAAGCTATGTGATGCCGTGGTCACCCCAAGCAAGATGTTCCTCGATCTTATGCATTTGCGTTGCGACCATTGTCTCGATGCCGGTGAGATGCTCATTAAAGCTATTCATGGTAGTTTCTACTTGTTCTTCTATGCGGGTTATTTTGGCTTGAATGTCCTCTAAGATAGACATAAGTGCAGATGAGGGAGGATGAGACTATGGTGCTGGTTCTGTAGAAGTTGAGGGAGGTTCTATTGTGACTGCTACTCCATGCACATTAGCAGGCGCCTCAATGTCATCATTTGGTGGTATGTGCACTGTAGTTGATTGCCACTGTGGTGCTGGTGTGGTATTCGCTCTATTTTGCACATGCTTGTAGCTGGCTTGAAGCATCCATTCTCCATTGGCACTCTGCTCATAATGCATAAGTTGAAGTGTGGTCACCGATAATGTAGCAATAGCTAGAGGCTCAATGGTGTTTGTCTCAGCATAAATCTATGACAGACTTCTACGGATGATGGTTGAAATGACATAACTATAGTGGAGGTGACTGACTTTGGACATGGTTGTCTTTACCATTGAGTTGAGAATCTAGAATATCAAATCAGATTGCTTACCCTCTATTATACTTTGCATCCACCACTATCCTCATACGTCATCTCCAAATAGCGTCCAGAATGCACATTAAAGTTGTATGAGACTATTAGGTGAAGAATTCACTTGTGGATGCCCAAATAGACTAGCTTTTATCCACCTCTGTCATGTCTGGGTCTATGAAGATCACTTTGCAAGCTTCAAAAGGTTGAAATGCACTGGCTGAATATGAGATACCCCCTTCTGGTACATGAATGATGTGGGACAGAAGACTAGTATTGAGTTAAAAAGGATGCCCACAAACTGTGCTTGTAAACTCTGTCATTTTAGTTTTCCCTGTGTGAGGGTCCTTGGCATCAAGATTTGAGTAGAACATTTTGACAAGGCTGTTAAGGTATTTCCCCCATAGGCTAAGCTAATCAATCCATCTAAAGTCTTCAAATGTTTTTAGGTATGAAAAATTTATGGATAGCAATAGATTGAAATCTAAAACTCGGCCAAAACTTACTTTTCGGTTTAGGAAGAGAAAGAGGTATTGATCCTCGGCCTCTCAGTTCTAGAAATCTAGATTGAAGGGAGATGGCTTAGTTACCCTAGGTCTCTTCTTGTGTTCAACTTCTAGATCCTTTGTCTTAGGCATTTTCAATTTTGTTCTAAAAGAGATTAAGAGATTTGGAGAGTTGAAATATTTTATTTCAAAAAGCTAGGGTTTGTAGAGAGAGAACTCTAAGTTTGTGAGTGAAAAGAAAATATCGACATATTTATATTTGAACACTTTTTAAATGAAATTCACGTAAAAGTATCGATCCATTACTAGATTTGAGAGGAGATATCGATCTTTCTCGAAGAAGTTTCGATACATTTATCTTTATTGGTACAAGTATCGATACTTGGGAATGAATGTATCGATACATGCTTGTTGGAGAATGAATAGGCATCAATATTTAAGCATGTCCTTTAATACACATTTAATTTTGGCGGCTAATGATGAGTCTTTTAAAGTTTTCGAAGTAGACATGACCGCTTATTGACTTAAGCTAAAGTATCGATCCAAACGTGGAATGTATGAATACAAATTGAAATGGAATTTTAATATTGATACATTTAAGAATTATGTAGATATTGAATCCAATGCATAGGGGTATTGATATAATTTTAGAGGTGTATCAATACTTTATGATAAAAGTATCAATCCGACTTCTTCCAGAAATGATTTTCAGCCAACTTCACACACACAAATAGGTTCAACCAAGATTTAATCAATTTTCATCATTCCTAGTTCATTTCTAATTGCACAAAAACGATCCTATCAAGTGGCTTAGTAAAAATGTCAACTAATTGAAGATTTGTGTCTATATATTCTAGGCAAACATCTTATTTACTAACATGATCTCTAATGAAATGGTGACGAATTTCTATGTGCTTAGTTCCAGAGTTATGAATAAGATTCTTGTTCAATTTTATAACATTTGGTTATCACTTAAAATCAGAATTTCACTAAGATTTAATCCATAATCTTGCAATTGATGTTTTGTGCACAATAACTACCAACGGATATGTATTTGGCTTCGGTAGTAGGAAATGCAACTGTGTTTTGTTTCTTGATAAACCAAGATACTAAAGCGTTTCAAAGGAATTAAACACATGCCACTTGTACTTTTTCTATCCACTTTACATCCTCTATAGTCAGCATCCGAATAGATTTTTAAGCTAAACTCACCATCCTTTGGATAAAATAATCTTAAATTAATTGTGGCTCTTGAGCACCTAAAAATTTGTTTTACTGCTACAAGTTGTGACTCCTTGAGATTGGATTGAAATCGAGCACATATACACACTCCATAGAAAATGTTGGGTCTAGAGGCGGTTAAATATAGTAATGATCCTATCATGCCACTATATAATTTTTGATCTACATTCTTTCCTATTTTATCCTTATCTAATGAAGTAGAAGTGCTTATAAGAGTTTGAATGGATTTGCCCTCTATTATGTCAAATTTTCTTAGCAATTTTTTTATGTACTTTGATTAGGAGATGTAAATTCCATCATTTGTTTGTTTAATTTAAAGTCTTGAAAAGAAATTTAGTTATCCCATCATGCTCATTTCAAATTCACCTTTCATAAGATTTAAAAATTTAATGTACAATGATTCATTTGAGCTTCTAAAGATGATATTATCAACATAGATTTGTACTAATAGAATATCATCATCTTTTGTTTTAATAAAAATCTTAGTATCAACACTCCCTTTTACAAAATTATGTTTAGCAAAAATTCATTAAGTTTTTCATAGCAAGCTGTAGGTGCTTATTTTAAGTCATAGAGTGCCTTAATGAATTTATAGACATGATTTGAAAATTTATAGTTTTTAAAACTAGTAGGTTGTTCTACATAAACTTCTTTATTCATAAAACCATTTAAAAATGCATTTTTGACATTTATTTGATAAAGTTTGAAGTTTTTATATTATATTCCTTCTTCTTGACTATATCCATGTGCTATTAATCTAGCCTTATTTTTTAACGGAACAATGAGCTCACATGCTCTGTTTCCTTGAGCAGCGGAAGTACAACGTATGAAAGGGACTTCCGGGTGCGCAGCCGTTGCAGAGGAGCCATGACCATCTTCATAAACCTGCAGAATAGGCTCCCAGCTGATCTTAATATGAACACATGTATGTTATGGCTTACAAAAAACATGTTCTGTTCAAGTTCGAAAACAAAGATAACTCACCTTTGGCCTTGCAATCCGAGACAGCAACAAATTTGCTCCTTCAGGTGGTCCACACATCAGTGTGATGAAGCCGGTTCTAGCTTGTTTGGGATTTGCAAGCTCTGGTTTGAGTTTCAACAAGCTCACCAAGCTTTCTCTCTCTATAGTTTCCCTTTCTCTCTCTTATGTTCAAGCTTCGGTTCACAACCCAAGCTTGCTTCCCTCTTCTGTCTTTGATTTGGCTCACAACCAAACTCTCATAAGCTTATTTCCTCAAGCAGCTTACGGTTTGAGGGAAGAGAAGAAGATGCTTTTTCGGTTTTTCAAAAACAGAGAAGTAAAATACTAAACTCTCATAACGTATTCTGTATAAATATATCTGTGTAAGCTTAACACTTAAGTTTTGTGTTTATCTAATCTCAATTAGATAAACATGCACCGACTCCACCCAACTGACTTGCATCTAAAAAAAAATCAAGTTATAATTTAATGCAATAAGTGAGTCATTGATTTTAGGTCGGCAGTGTGCATTCTTAATCAAATGCATGCATTACATTAATACATTAATATATTAATACATTATTAATATAATATATATACATTAATCAAATTAACATATAAATATATATATATGTATCAAAATGAGAGAGAGAGATAATTACATATATATATATACACATTACTTTAATATATATATA
>JAXCLQ010071732.1:0-11436 GCA_035584115.1 Cedrela odorata
CATTAAACATGAAATCAACAATACAATGCATTAGTTTAAAACAATAACCATTCCATAGTTAAAACACAAGGAAAAAAAAAACATAGTTAAAACACAAGGAAAAAATACAATGCATTAGTCGAAATTATCATTGTCAATGACTAAGTCAATGGGATGAGACGTGCTTGGCTGTAAAGCATATGGAGATTGGTAGTTAAGTAGAAGTGGTCGAGGTACTGATAAAGAGGTCGTGGGTCTTCGATACTGTGGTGCTAGTGTGGAGACTTTAGCCAAACTCTGCATAATACTAAAGATGTCAACGCTGTCTGAGCTTAGGGAGGTTTCAATGTCGCTACCTCATCTATTGGTGCTGATAAATCATCTTCTAGTGCCAGAGATACAGGGTCATCTACTAGTTGCTCCACAAGCTCTTCTTAACCTCTACCGTGCAAGTGCCTATAACAGGCCTAAAGCACCCATTCCCTGTCTGCGTTCTGCTCAAAATGCAAATGTCATAACGTGGTCCTCGATAACATTGCGACAAACGAAGGCTCAATGGTGTCTGTCTCCACTTATTTTCATGGAAGATTCTTACAGATGATGTTTGAGATCACATAATCGTAGTATAGGTGGCTAACTCTAGACAAAGTGATCCACATTATAGCATTAAGAATCCAACTCAATAGGTCTGGACATCTCTTCTCTATGATGCACTGCATCCACCACATATCTTTATATGTCATCTCCGAATATCTATCGAAGTAAGCATTGAGATTGTACAAGATAACCAAGTAAAGAATTCGTTCGTGAAGGCCAAGATGAGTAGACTTGTTGTCAATTTCTATTAAGTTTGGATTCTTAAACAACACTTTACAGGCTTCAAAAGGCTGAAAACATTGGTTATATACGAGATGCCACCCTCTGGCATATAAGTTAACTGTGAGAGTATACTGGCATTGACTTAGAAAGGGTTTCCTCTGACCGAGCTAGTGAATTCAACCATCCTTATTTTCCCTGAATAAGTATCCTTAACATCCAAGTTGGAGTAAAATATTTCCCTCATTGACTGAGGTAATCAATCCACCCAAACTCCTTAAAAGTTCTAAGATACGGGAAATTGATGGAAAGTAGAAAGTTAAAGTCTAATACTCTTCTAGGAATCACCTTTCGGTTAAGGTATTGGGCAAGGTATCGATCCTCGGCTTCTCTATTTGCAAAGGCTGGGTTTGAGGTGGAGGCTTTGTTCATTCTTGGTCTCTTGGTTTGACTGACCTCTTGATTATTTACCCTAGGCATTTTGGTATTGTTTAAGGATTTTGAATAGCTTGAGAGATTTAGGGATTTCAATTTTAGAGAGAAAGAGTTAAGAGATTTGAGTGAAGAAAAAGATTTTAGATTTTGCTCTATTTAGACATGAAATCACGTAAGAGAAATGTATCGATCATTTTACAAATCTAAGAAGATATATCGATTTGACTTCATAAAATATCGATACTTTTGGGGAAAAAGCAGAAAGTTTCGATACATTTTATCAGGGTATTGATATACTGTAGCAAAGTATCAATATTTAAGTACGTTCTTCAATGCCCATTTAATTTTGGCGGCTAATTAAGAGGCTTTTGATTTGCATGAGGTACACATGGCCATCTCACTATTTAGTGCCAAGGTATCAATCCGAATATGAAATGTATCGATACATTCTGGAAACAAATTCCAGTATCGATACATTTATAGGATTGTGTTGATCCTAAGTCAGAACTTACTAAGATATCAATATGGTCATAAACAAATTCCATCTCAATGATGTTGGTCACAAGTAGTCGCTTGGTGACAGAATGACTGTCCTTGTAATTCGTCAAATTTAAGATATCCTTATCAAGCCTCCAGGACTCTCCACAAGGTATCTATATCTGCACATACGTACACAGCATACAGTAGGCTTGCCATGGCCTTTCCCCTTTGTACCAGCTCTATTGTGGCTTCACTCACTATACGGCCTCTCAATAGGTCCGTCCATAAGCTACCTCCCTGTATATACAGTCAATAAGCTGGCCCATTGGCCATACAATAATATATGGCCTTAACGGCCTTATCACCAATATACATGCATAAAAATAAATTAATTTCAATTAATAATTTTAAATCATATAAACAAACCAGACCGCCCCTGCCATTTTAGCATGTATATTTATCATAAATTTATAATAGCAAACTATATATAAACATTTTCCAATATCAATATAAATCATATATAAACAATTTCATTTCACATTTTCTTTTAACACAAAAACCGTTGAGTTAACACACAAACATACATATATATACAACACATATATATTTAAATATTCATATATGTATAAATTTACTCACAACAAAAGGAGGATGACCACTCCCATTTCTAATCCCCATGCCTACTCGATCCTTCTTCTAGGTTCTCAGTGCCTAATACCACATATATGTTGACCTTGGTGTCACACAAACTCATGCACTCATATTTTGATGATAACAAATATGTCAATTCAAATAAACAAATGAACAAAAAAAGCATCAAGAATTCAAGTTAAAGAATCAAAATACAAGTTAAGGGTATTTATTTTTAAATCTTAGAAAATAAGCTTGTATATGTGTAATTATAGTATATTTGCGAGCTCAATTATTTTGTGCAAAATCATAGTTTTAATACTTACAAAATGCACTAAAAGATACATTTTTGAAACCTAGAATATGAACTTAATTGTATTTTTCAAAACTAAAATAGGGACTAAACTGCAAGATTTTCAAAACTATGAAAACTAGGTACTGTAGTTGTTACTATAGCGATTACTGTTTATAACCGTTAGAGCCGAATTTTAAATTCTTTATAAGCCTAACGGCTAGTTAACGGCTAGTCTTTGAACTTCATCTATAAATACAAGTCATATTCTCATTCATAATCAAGTTTTTAAGAGTTGTAAGTATATTTTTCTCAAATCAAAGTGTTTTCAAGTTAAAATCAAGTCTTGAGCTTACAAAGTGTTATAAACACATTTCTCACACCTTGTTCTTTCATTTTGTAATATTCTCACTTGTTGGAGAATCATTTGAAGGTGTAATCCATATTTCTACTCATTCTTATTTGTAAAAGAGTGAAAGAGATGTTTTTTCACTTGGGTTGAGTGATACTAAGTGATTGGGAGAGAATCACTTGTGAGGTTTTGAAGGAGTACCAAAAATCTCCTCTGTTGTAATTTGAGTCTTGGGGTATTAAGGCTTATTCTTCACTTGGGTTGAGTGAGGGTGAGTGATTGGGAAAGAATCACTTGTAAGGTTTGAAGGAGTACCGAAAATCTTTTTGGTTGAAATTTGAGTCTTGAGGTTTCAAGATTTGCTGATAGTGAAATCTTCAAGTGGAGTTTAAAGGAGTGAACGTATACGAGGTTGAGCCAAACCACTATAAATCTAAGGTGTTCAATCTTTCTCTCCTTACTTTCTTTACTTTTATAAGCTTATATTTGATTGTGTAATTAAATTGAAGTAAAATCTGAAATTTGTCAAATTAAGCTTAAAAACCAAATTCACCCCTCTGTTGAATTGTAAATAGTATTTCAATTGGTATTAAAACCTTGTTATCTTGTTTAGGACTTAATCGTCTAAGAAAAAATCCTTGGCAACTCTAGGACATATAGAGGGACATTCCATAACTAGACCCTCATTTTTTGATGGAAATGATTATGCATATTAGAAGGCTAGGATGAGAATAATTTTACAAGCTACTGATTTTGAGCTTTTGGAAATAGTTGGTAAAGGTCCTAAGATTCCAATGAAAAACAATGATAAAGGGGTGAATATACTTAAACCTAGTAGTGAGTGAGATGAGGTAGATAAGAGAAATGTCTCTATGAATGCCAAGACAATTAATGTTCTCTCTTGTGCAGTAGATAAGAGTGAATTTCATAAAATTTTCGGATGTAAAAGTGGACATGAAATTTGCATACATTAGAGGGTATTTATGAAAGAACTAGTCAAGTTAAAGAATCTAAAATAAGTAGACTTACTAGGCAATATGAATTATTTAAAATAGATTCACATGAGTCTATTTACCACATGTACACAAGATTCACGGATATAGTTAATTCCTTCAAAGATTTAGAAAAAATCTTCACAAATAGTGAGCAAAGTAAAGAAAATTCTTAGATCTTTACCAAAAGAATGGAGAGCAAAAATGATAGGCATTGAGGAAGCTAAAGATCTTAACACTCTTTCTCTTGATAATCTCATTAGGTCACTTATGGACTATGAAGATAAAATTTCTGATGACTGAGATATCGATAATAAGAAAAAGAAGAACATTGCATTCACATCATCCATGCATGAAAGTGATGTAGATGAGAGTGAAAGTGAAGATGATGACATTGTCTTAATGACAAAGCGGTTTAAAACCTTAAAAAGGAACAAAAAGAATTTTAGAAAGAAAAATTTCAAAGAAACCTTAGAAGAAAACCAAAGAGGTGAAAGAAATAAAAAGAATAAAGTCACATGCTATGAATGCAAAAAGCCCAAATATGTCAAATCAAATTGCCCTCTTCTCAAATAAAAGAAGTTCAAGAAAAAGGCAATGGTAGCAACATGGGATGATGAAGAAGAAAGCTTATAGGATGATGAAATCGCCAACATGTGCTTCATGGCCTTGAGTAATAATAAGGTAAGTAATCATGAACAAAATTACTCTTATGATGAATTGTAAGATGCTTTTGAGGAGTTGCATAATAATTTTCAAAAGTTGATTTCTAAAAATAGAAGTTTTAAAAAGAAACTTGATAGTTTATCAATTGAAATTAATTCATTCAAAGAAGTAAATATGTCACTAAAAAAGGAAAAACAAGGTTTCTTTGAAGAGATTCAAAATCTCAAAAAGGAATCAAATGATTTGAATAATATTGTTTTAAAATTTTCAAAAGTACAAAAGAACTTGAACTTCTCCTTGGCTCACAAAAAATGTGCTTTTAATAAGAGTGGTATTGGATACAAACTTTATACTAAACAAAAGTTTTACAAAACTTTTTTTGTTAAACCCATCTCTAAAGTTGAAGTAAATGCAACATGCAATTATTGTAATGTCTTTGGTCATCTAAGTAATAGATGTTCAATCAAAAGAAATGCATTTGGTATTAAGATGATGTGAGTTCCAAAAGGAATCAAAACTAACACTTAAGGACCCAAGAAAATTTGGGTTCCAAAAATTTCAACTTGATTTTTTCTTGATTGGTACCGAAGAGAAAGAAATGGTTCCTTGATAGCAGATGTTCAAGACACATGACCAAAAACATATCCCTATTTTCAATTTTTACAAAACACAAAGATGGAGGCTATGTTACTTTTAGGGACAACGCTAAAGTGAAAATTATCAACTTCAATAATGTGGGTAATGAAAACTCTATCTTGATTGAGAATATTTTATTAGTTGATAATTTAAAACATAATCTTCTTAGCATTAGTCAATTATGTGACAAAGGTTACAAAGTCATTTTTGAACCCACATGTTGTATGATTAAAAGTATGCTTAATGATAAAATCATTTTTGTTGGAATTAGAAATGGAAATGTGTACACTATTGATATTGATTGTGCATTAAATGGTGATAATTGTTTTTCTATTTTGCATGAGAATAGTTGGTTATGGCATAAGAGATTATGACATATAAACATGGAATTAATTTCAAAAATTCTTGAAATGGATCTTGTAAAAGGTCTTCCAAAAATTGAGTTTGTGAAAGATAAAATTTGTGATGCATGCCAATTTGGAAAACAAGTTAAAACTTCTTTTAAATCTAAAATGCATATCTCCACTTCTAGACCATTGAAACTTCTTCATATAGATTTATTTGGACCTTTTAGAATTGCAAGTCTAAGTGGTAAGCACTATGTATTTGTTATTTTGGATGATTTTTCAAGGTTTACATGGGTGTTATTTTTTGCTACAAAAGATGAAGCAATACATGATTTTTCTAAATTTTCAAAGAGAGTTCAAAATGAAAAATGAGTCACAATCACTTGCATTAGAAGTGACCATGGTGGTGAATTTGAAAATCATGCATTTGAAAAGTTTTGTGATGAACATGGCATTGAGCATCAATTTTCATTTCCTAGGACTCCTTAACAAAATGGTTTGGTTGAGAGAAAGAATAGGTCTCTTCAAGAAACAGCTAGAACATTACTTCATGAAAATTCTTTACCACAATATTTTTGGGCCAAAGCCGTTAACACCACTTGTTATGTTTTAAATCGTGTATTAATAAGACCTTCTCTCAATAAGACACCCTATGAGCTTTTGAATGATAGAAAACCCAATATTGGATATTTCAAAATTTTTTGTTCTAAATGCTTTATCTTAAATATCGAGGATAACTTGAGAAAATTTGATTCAAAATCTGATATTGGAATTTTTCTTGGTTATTCAATGACTAGTAAAGCTTATAAAGTATTTAACAAACGTATTTTAGTTGTTGAGGAATCTATGCATGTTGTTTTTTATGAGACTAACCAATTCTCCAAGGAGAAAGATATTTGTGATAATGAAATTGTGAAGGAAATGAAAGACTTGCATGTTAGAGAATCAAGCAAAGTCACACCTAGGGATGAAGCTCAACAAAGAGATGATCTTTCACGAGAAAATGATACAACTAAGGATGAAAAAAATGTTCATGTACTCCCTAAGGAGAGAAGATTTGCAAAATCTCATCTAAAAGATTTAATTATAGAAGATCCTTCTTAGTTGATATATGACACATTTCTCGAGGCTTTACTAACGAGGGCCATTTGTCTTATTTCCAACAACAAAATCCCATGACCTTAATTATTCTAACTTGCATTTTCGTCTAAAATGATTATTCACATTACACATGAGATCCAACTCATATTTGATTATTAAATTACTCTAATTACCCAAATTAACACAAATTTATATTTTTTACGCAAAATCAATATAAGTCTCAAATGAACGATAAACCTTAAGATTTCAACTAGTTATCAAATCTTAAATCAAGCTTATAATAGGTTTAATAAACTTACCTAGAACCTATAGAAGTCCTTAGAAACCTCACATTGTTGTTTGAACGCAAAACTCCCAAATTCTCTTTGAAACCCTAGTTTCTTCCTTACCTCTCCTTCTTGTTTCTTGGCCAAAAAGGGTACCAAATCGATATAAAAAGAATAGGTAATCATTTGGCCACAAAATTTGGAAGAAAAACGCCAAAGATTTGAAGAGGTTTTGAAAACTAAAGAGAGATAGAGAGAGAAACATATTTATAGAGAGAGAAAGGAAAAGGAACGAATAAAGAAACACTAGAAATGATATCCCCCTTATAGGTATTTATATAAATAAGCAAAATGGCCGAAATGCCCTTAAGGAGTCTTGGAAATTCCAAAATAGCCTGTCAAATTTTGCTCAGATTAGCCAAAAGTTTTAATACTTTTAGTTTAGGTATCGACCCCTTTCGATTGGGTATCGATCCCTTAGGTTGGGTATCGATCCGTTCATGAAAATTCAATTATGGAATTGTCTTCGACTCAATGTATCGATATTTTACTTTTAAGTATCGATCATTTTGTAATGTATCGATACCTTTGATAGAGGTATAGATCTGGTTTGCCTTGTAAATATGTTCCAACTCTCTATCTTTCTATGTATCGATACCTTTAATAAAGGTATCGATCTGGTCCATCTTGTAATTATTTTCGAACTTTCTGTTTTCAAAGGTATAGATACTTTCCTCCAAGTTATCGATCTGGTCAACTCAGTAATATCTTCCCAAGTCTCTGACTTGCAAAGTATCGATCCTTTCTTTGTAGGTATCAATCCTTTCATCAAGTATTAACCTGCATTCTAAAGGTATTTATACTTTGGTACATGTATCGATACACTTAGTTTCATGTATCGATACTTCCTACTCAAGCACATAATTTTCACATAAATTAAATTCTTTGACATTTCTTATTTATTCCATAGAACTAATTCTGTTTACCTTTCGAGGGCTCCGCCCTTGATTCCCTGCAAGAGCGCTACCCCTTGACCGCACTCGTTAACTAGTTAGCTAGACCGCCGAATGCGTCAGCATAAGACAACATTCTAAAATCCAACTTATACTAAATTCCATATCATAACATTAAATTTGTTATATTCATATCATTAAACTAAATTCAAATTCGCCTAAGCCTCGTTAATGTGTCAACTAACCTTTAATAATGCATGTGTGAAGATGAATGTCATACAATGACTATTTTACCCTTATGTTCAATGAACAGGGCTTACAATTTCTACCTCCCTTAAAAAAATTTTATCTTTAATATTTCACATACCTGTTACTAATAAGATACGGATATTGTTGTTGCATGAAGTGTTCAGGCTCCTAAGTTATGTCATCGACGTTTGCATTCTGCCATATAACTTTTACCATCGAAATGGTTTTACTTCTCAAAACTCGATCTTGTCGATCAACTATCCTTACAAGATATGTCTTATAATTCAAATTATCCCTCAACTTTACTAGAGGTGTCTCCAAAACATGTGAAGGATCTAGCACGTACTTCTTTAACATTGAAATATGGAACACATTATAGATTCTTGCCAACTCTATAGGTAATTATAATCTGTAGGCTACTGCGCCTACTCTTTCCACTATCCTGTACAGCCCAATAAACCGAGGACATAACTTGCCTCGATTCCGAAAACGAATCACCCTTTTCCAAGGTGATACTTTCAAGAATACCATGTCATAAAAATCAAACTCTAAATCTCTTCGTTGGTAATCAACATAAGAATTATGCCTATCTTGGACTGTTTTCAATCTCTCTCTGATCTATTTCACATTTTCTGAGGTCACCTTGATCAATTTAATATTTTCAAGTTTCCTTTAACCTATTTCATCTCAACATAAAGGTGTATGACACTTTCTACCATATAAGGCTTCATACAAAGCCATGCTAATGCTAGCTTGATAACTGTTATTATATGCAAACTCGATCAAAGATACATGTATATCCTAGCTACCTTAAAAATCTAACACATATGCTCGCAGCATGTCTTCTAATGTTTGTATGGTCATTTTTGACTGACCATCGGTCTAAGGATAGTAAGTAGAACTAAATTCAAGGTAGTACCCATTGCATTTTGAAGTCTTGGCCAGAATCGAGAAGTGAACAAGGATCTCTATCTGACACCATAGTGACGGGTACTCCATATAGTCTTACGATCTCTACTATATATATTGTTGCTAGTTTCTCTAAAGAGTACTTGATACAGATTGGCATAAAGTGTGCTGACTTCATCAGATGATCCACTATCACCTATATTGAACAGATTGATGCAGCAAAGGTGCGACACGTGAGATCTTTTCCCTGGCCATACGGAAAGCTCCCAAAGGACCATGACATATACATATGCATATTTTAAAATTTAAGCGTTTAAAACAAATAACAAAGATTAAAAGTTATATTTCTTCAAGTTGTTATTCGAAAAAGCAAGTCAAACTCATCACCTGCCTTCAGGCGTATCCACACGTTAGATTGGCAAAGACGGTTCTAGTTTCATGATGGGATTTCTAAGCAATGGATATTAGTTTCACTAATTTAATATATGTTGTTCTCTCTTATGCTTCACAAAACACACACCATTTTCCACTTTGGTTTTTGTTTTAAAACAAAACACACAAATTTTTTCTAAAATTGATGCTCTCTATTTTTGAAATGCAAAAGAAAAGTAACATCACTTCATTTTCCTTTTGAAAACAAAGCTCTCAATTAATGCATCCAATTTTGGAAAAGTAGCATCACGCTTATCTTTATTTTCCTTTCTTAACTTATCTTTTAAGTCATGCTTTTAAGCAATTTAATTTCAAATTGAATTTATACGTGTAACACATTCACTTGGTTTTTTATTCATCAAATAAATGAATTCATGTCATGTGTCTAACAAATTCCAAATTCAATTTAAATTCCAAAAACTTATCGCCAACAAGCTTATTTCACCAGGCGTGGCTAACTTGATGCAATATACATAAGTGAATGATATGCTTCAGTGCGAAAGGCAGCCTTGACACCTCAGGTCATAGGATTAGTGGTACACTTGTACGACTATGTGAAGTATCATTGACTGTAGATAATCACTCATGTGACGTATTAGTCATACGTTCACCAACGTATTACCGATGTTCATACTCTTGTGACGTGAGATTCATCACCCAACTATTAGTATCTAATACTAATGCTTAACAGCATCAAACATACCAGTCTGTACTCATATCTATAACTCTTTACAGATAGAGTCTTGACGTCATAATATATCATGGGATCTTATTTTGTATTTTATATATAATATAAATTAGTAACTGAATATGCAAAATGATATAAAAGTTATTTTATTAATCGTAAACTAATTTACAATTAATTACAGAAATATATATATATATATACACAATGAATGATATCTCTAAACTATATGACACGATTGGTTCTAGAGCATATCTCCAACACATATAGCATCATGTCCTGTTTTAGTACGGGGCAAACCAACCACAAAATCCATGGTGATGTGCTCCCACTTCCATTTCGATATTGATAAAGATTATAAAGTTCTTAATAATTTCTGATGCTCTACTTTAATCTGTTAACAAACCAAACATCTCTCAACATACTCAACTATATCCTTCTTCATACCTGACCACCAATAACTATCTTTAATGGTTCAATACATATTTGTACTATCAAGATGCATAGTAAAAGCAAAACAATGTGCCTCTTCCATAATGGCCTTTCTCAACTCATCAATATCAGACACGTAAACTTTGCCTCTAAGAGTTAATATACCATCTAACATGAGGTAGAAGTCACCTTTTTTCCCGTCAAGTACATCCTAACATATCTTGGCTAAACTACCATCTTGCATCTGTCTTTCCTTAATTTGATCCACCAATGTGGGTCTCACAACAAAATTAGCTACCAAAGCTCTAACATCATCACAACTCAAGGTTACCTTCAAAGCCTTCAATTCTACCAACAAATGCATGTATGCTGCTCGGACAAAAGCTAATGTAACAGATGATTTCCTACTCAAAGCATCTGTTACTACATTAGCTTTCCTTGGATTGTACTCAATAACCAAGTTATAATCTTTTATTAACTCAAGTCATCTCCGTTATCTCAAATTCAACTCTCGCTGGGTAAAGAGATACTTCAAACTCTTATGGTCTGTGAAGATTTGACACTACTCCCCATATAAATAGTGTCTCCAAATCTTCAATGCAAAAACTACTGCCGCAAGTTCTAAATCATAGGTAGGGTAATTAATTTCATGCTGCTTAAGCTGATGAGAAACAAAAGCAATTACTTTCCCATTCTGCATCAGTACACTGTTGGAGATATGCCCTAGAACCAATCGTGTCATACGGTCTAGGGATATCATCCTTATGTATATATATATAAATTT